>JAHCHA010013126.1:0-47875 GCA_027742795.1 Vigna hirtella | reverse complement strand
CAGCTTGGCCCGGGCGGTGAACGGGGAGTTCTTTCCGAAGAACCACTATCGTCCGGCGTGACCACAAGCCCAAGCTGATGAACGGAGCGTTCTTTTCGAAGAACCACTGTCAGCTTGGCCCGGACGGTGAACGAGGAGTTCTTTCCGAAGAACCACTGCCGTCTGGCTTGACCACAAGCCCAAGCTGATGAACAGAGAGTTCTTTCCGAAGAACCACTGTCAGCTTGGCCCAGGCGGTGAACGGGGAGTTCTTTCCGAAGAACCACTGCCGTCCGGCGTGACCACAAGCCCAAGCTGATGAACGGATAGTTCTTTCCGAAGAACCACTGTCAGCTTGGCCCGGGCGGTGAACGGGGAGTTCTTTCCAAAGAACCACTGCCGTCCGGCTTGACCACAAGCCCAAGTATATGCGCGGAACACTATGTCACCCGGCCGGGGCGTTGCAAAGGTCCACAGCCGACCGGCCCCCTAGCCTCAATCTCTTGGTCTCCGCGGCCTCTACTTCCCGGCCTCCCGGGCCCCAACCGTTCGGCCTCAGCCGATAGTTATTCAAGGGACTAAACCGCCCGGCCGGCCATGGCCTCATTATAACTTGGCCAAACTGGGCAGCATTAATCCGGTTGCCCGTCCTCGAACGATCGGCCATTCGACCTCAACCGTTCGGTTTTCAATGGTCCGTATCGTTCGGCCAAATAATCCCTTAAGAAGTCGGCCTCCGAAGGCCTCAGTTTTTTCGGCTGTAGTAACCAGACGTTCAAATCTGGCCTAACGGTGTCTCGGCCGAACGATCGCCCTCTCCATCGCTTGACGACTCAGCCGGTCGGCTTCCAAAGGCCTTCTACTTCTCGAGTTCCCGAAGGCCCCACCGATCGGCCAAAACTAGACTTAGGATTCGGGCGCTAAAATCCTCAATTTCACGGCCTCCCGTTTGATCATATGTTGACCCCTAGGTACACTGTTTACCGTTCGGCCTCCGTGGCCTCCAAAGGCCTCCACCTCTCGGCCTCCGAAGGCCTCACCCATTCAGCCTCCAAAGAATTCGAGCTCTCGACCGCTTATTGGCCTCTCGTCTTGGCTTCCAAGGGCCTCAACCTCTCGGTCTAAATTCTCAGCCTCGAATAGCCTGAACAGGCATGACTGTTTCTTTTCCGTCAACTTACCAACAAGCAGAAAGGACCTAAAAAAGGAAAGCAAACCAGGGATCTCGTCCCTTTTCATGAGAGCCGTCTACAAAAACCCCTTCGGATAATAAAAATATGCTCGGGCTTAGGGGACTTATGTTACCGACCGGTCCTCCCGACACATAGACCGAGCGAGCGGTTAACACAATGTCGTCCACCAAGGTCACAATCAAGACCGGGCGTCCAAACTAACATTGTCCGACCCTTCATGGACCGTACGGTCCTCCAAGGCCGCCCACCCAGCTCACAATCAAGACCGCACGTCCGAGTTGGGACTGACCTTTGACCAACTGTATATAGAACGAGCGGTCTTCCAAGGTCGCCTTCATTCGGTCGGCTAGTAATAATATGCAGGCCCTGTGTTAACGAGTACATAACAAAGCGATCGTCAGTAAGCGGTCGTCAACCTCTAGGACAGGACGAGCCTGTCATCATGAAAGATAATGTCATCGAAGCATTCACTGGGCACACGTCAATCGCCCTCAATAGCGGTCGTCTTAACAGCGATCGTCCGACACCAAGATAAGCGATCGACAGAGTCCAAGGCAAAACGATTCTGTCATCCTCCCAAGGTCGCCTATCCAGGCGTGGACAAAACCCCTTCGCATAATAAAATTATGCTCGGGCTTAGGGGACTTATGTTACCAACCGGTCCTCTCCATTCATGAACCGATCCTCCACCCGGATCGAGCACCGAGACCGATCGTCCACCCGGGTCGAGCACCGAGACCGAGCGTCCAAGTTAACGCTGCCCGGCCACACATGGAGCGAGTGACCCTCCAAGGACGGCCTTTCATAGACCGAACGTCCACCCAGGTGGGCAATCAGGACCGAGCGTCCAGTGTGACCGGACAGCAGAACCAGTTGGCCGCCCACCCAGGTTGACATCCCTGGTCGACCATCCTTCCCAACCGACCCGCGCTTGGTCGATTACGCGGTTAAATACTAATGACTCATTAAAGCCCTTAATGAAGATTAAGGTATGATTGGGCCATTTTCAGGCCCACGAAAGGTAAAAGCCCATTACAATCAGTATAAATAAAGGTTCCAGGTATGAGTTCTGGACGAATCCCTTACTATGCAATATATACATGCATCACAAACCGCTCTGTCATATTACTGACTTGAGCGTCGGAGTGCCTTTGACAGGTACCCGACCGCCCGGCTTGGAGTAGGAGGACCACCACCGGGAGCGCATAGGGAGAAACCCGCCCGGCCTCCAACCTAGAACGTGGAGCAGCGTCAGTTCGTCACTGTACCGTCCGCCACACGCATGGCCCGGCCTTCTTCAGTTCGTGGGATTCAGAAACGACCATCCGGTTTTCGTCAGCTTCTAGTGCCCTGGGCGCCAAAGCCGCCCGATCTGCTTCAGTTGGAGAGAAAGCGTCCGCCCGGTCCATAGCAGCTTCATCGTTCATCCGCCAGCCTTTACCGTTCGTGATCGTCTGCCCGGTCTTCGACAAACTTATGTGTTTTAACAGAGTCCCCGTATCCGGTCGAAACACTTATAAATAGCCAATATAAAATATATTCTACAGATATATATCTACAACGCTAATCAACAATTTAAAATACATCTATTTCACGTCGTGAGGACTACTTATATATAACTTACGTGCAAACTTACTCTAACGATAAAAAGCAAATGAAATAATATTTTTATACTCTTTTCTTTATGTCAAGTTTTGTTTTAAATTATTAATTTTTCTTGCATTTGTAATCAAAATATTTAATATTTGTTAATATAAATTATTCTGTCTCATAGAACATATATAAATTTATTTTCTAAAAGACTTTTCATGTCAGATTTGGCATGAAAAAAATTAAAAATATTGTATCCTATCAAATAAAATAATATTTTTATTATAATTATATTTTCATATAAATGTACAAATAATATTTTTATTATAATTATATTTTCATATAAATGTAAAAATGTTTCAGACTTTTTAAAATTATGTTACAATTATGACTTAATTAGAGATAACAAAAAATTTGTATGAATAGTTATTATTTTCAAATAACGAATATTTTAATATCTGCTTTTAAATAGATGAGATGGAAGTATTATACTATCAGATCCACTGAATTTTGTTATTAACAAAAAATAATAATAATAATTTAATTTATATTTTTTAAAATTAAATTTAAATTTATATTTAATTTTATTTATATTATATTATATATATTTTATAATTTCATTTTTAAAATATATTTTTTAAAATTTTTAGGAGTATCTATGTGTACTCGAAGATTTTAAAATACCCACCTATATTATATTTTTTAAATAAGTATTTACATGGATAGGAAGGAAATTATGAGTTGAATTTTGATTTTGCAAGTGAAATCCGTGTCCAACCGTTAGACCTAATACACTTACAGAAACATGCAATATAAATAAACTAAAACAAGCTGAATTTAAATGTAATAAAATCAGTATTCTTTTATATAAAAGAAAAAAAAAATAATACGAACAAAGTATATGAAAAGTATAACATCATTCTTACCGTCAGAATCTATGGTTCCACCATGAATAAGAGAGGGAAGACTCCACAGCAAGGCAAAGATAGCAGCTGATGAAGGCCAAACTATTGCTCCTTTGATCCCAAATTTTCTTCCAATATCCAACGCCCAAGCCATACACAAATCTGCAACAACGAAGCTGATTCTGTCATCACCTTTCAAGTGCATATCCTCTATCAGCTTCTCAAGTGCTTTTGGCATGGAGTTCTTCAGACCATCACACAGCTTGCCCGGATCGTTTCTGTCATCATCAGCTTCTAACCCATCAGGGACTGAAACCAACTTCACCGCCGACTCTTCATCATGGTTCGTACTATGTTGTTCTTGCTCTCCGAACGAACTCACCACTCGCCTGTGGTCGAATTCTGTGTTCACAAAAACCACTCTGCAACCATTCTCGACCAACTTCTGTGACAGGATCATCAAGGGGTTCACATGCCCTTGTGCTGGATAAGGTACCACTAGCACAACTGGAATATTGCTCATGTTCTTCTCCATGTTTTTCTTTTTTCTGATGCCCTTTTATTATAGTGATGATACAGAGATATTTCTTGCTATTTATTCTGGTTTTCTGTATTTTATGAATTTAGAATTAAAATAAATATATTTTTGTGGTTTTTTTTGAAATATTATGATTATTACCTAACTTTCTTTCTGCAAGAATGACAAATTTAATTATCTCACCTTCCAAAATCTTCTTCTATATTCTAGGTTGGTCCCTAGACAGAAGACAATCACGTGTTGTTTTTAAATATACACTAGTGCAAAAAGGACTTTAGACGTCTGTTATTTTAAACTTTTAAGATCTGATTTTTGTCCGACGTCTATATGGGTGACGTTAATGAGACGTCGGACCCTTTAGGTCAGACGTTTCTATAGACGTCGGACCTATATAGGTCCGACGTCTATATAGACGTCCGATCCATATAGGTCCGACGTCTATATAGACGTCCGATCCATATAGGTTAGACGTCTCTGAGGTTGCTCCTGACTCATGGTGATTCGAGTTTACAACTTTATATTTTAGTTGAAGAGAATGTATTGTACATTTTTTTTATTGGATGGTTTTAAAAACGTAGTGGAGGAAATTGGAGGAGTACAAAACACAAGAAATCGCCGCCATAGCACCGCCTAAAGACACGAGAATAACTGCACCAAAACCCAACGAAAACGCATTTTAATCGGTTCAAATGAAAGATAATGCATTAAAGAATGATGTAATCGGAGTAAAATTAATTTAAAACGGTGCAAAAGTGAGAAAATGAACCTGAAAAGCGTAACGCGTAGAGAGAAAACCCGACGAAGATGATGAACAATGAGTGCGCGTAACGGCTGTCTCGCGTTCACGGTGTTTTAAAGCCAAAATTTAGACGTCGGTTCCCCCAATTAACAGACGTCTAAAGTGCTTTAGAAGTCGGAGTAGCGGGGTCAGACGTCTAAATAGAGTCAAAAAGTGACTTTTTAAATTTCTGGATTTAGGGTTTAGACGTCGGTTCCCTCCATAACAGACTCTAAATAGAATAAAAAATTATTTTTTTTTAACTTTTTCGTTTAGTTTTGGCGTCTATTCGGGGGAGCCGACGTATATGAGTATTTAGACATCGAACGCTTCCCGACGTCTAAATAGTTGTTTTATTTACGAAAAATGCCACCGGTCATTTTTTACGTTGGATATTCGAGGATCAGAGGTCTAAAGGGTGACGTTAAAGGTCTTTAGTGATATAAACATTAATATTATTTTTGTGAATATTATTATTTTTGCTAGAATGATGCTTTTAAATATATGTAAACATTAATATTAATTTTGTGAATATTATTATTTTTGTCAGAATGATAGCAGACCATTGCTAAAATATAGATCCATAACTACTGTTAATTAACTGTATTATGAATAGAAATCTGATTATTTTCTGTTTACGTAGCCGAAGTTTTTTAATTAAAAATATTATTTTAGTTCTTGAAATGATTCAATGTCCTCTTTTCAAATTTTTGACAACCTTTGTTACATGTTTTATACAGGAGAACTTTAACGTATCTGGATTTCTTTGAATAATATGACGATAGAAATGTATAATTTTTTAACTTTTATTAACATAATGTCAATTATACATATTTATAAACATTAAAAATTGATTTAAAACTCTTTAATAATACTTTAAAAATATAAAAATATTCATTATTTGATTTATTAAAATATTATATATTTGACTTGGTAAAATCGGCATGCCTCTGATGGAGTCATGCTTCTAGTTTTTAAAATAGACTGTCCTTGTGTTTATAATATAATAATATTTAATTTCCTTTTAATTTTTAAACAATATTTTTATTTTTATTTTTTTATTCATAATTTTTTCTAATTATTTTTTATTTTAATTTTTAATGCTTAATTTTATTTTCCTTTATTAAAAGAAATCATGCCAGAATATATGGTCCACATGAAACTGAATTTCCAAGGGATTTTTTATTTCAAACATAAAAAAGTTACTTAAAAATTCTGTCCATTTGAAGAAATAATGTTCTATTGGACTTATTTGAAGAAATTATTTTAAAAAATTATTATTTATGGGACATTTTAAAGATGTTAATTTTGTAATATATTTGGAATAAAAGTTATATTATTATAATGGTATGCAGAAAAAAATAGTAAGAAATAAAAAATAACTTTAAAATTTTATACTATTATTATTATTATTCAAAATACTTTCAATTATAATATTTTTATTTTTTTCACAAAATTAACAATAGAACTTTTTTTTCAAATTATATTTAAAAAAATCATAATTTATTTTTTTATTTTATTTGTTCTCCCGAAGTAATTAAAATTGGTGCACAATATATTCGATTAATCATTTTAAATTAATTTTCCTTAATTTTAATTTTCCTTCCCATTTTAGATAAAAAAAAAGAAACAAAAAAGTCAAATAACGGTCTATTTAGGAAATTAATTTTTCAATAGATCTGTTAAAATAAATTTTCTTTAAAAAATATTATTTTGAGAAAAAAAATCACATTTAAAACTATTTACTTTTAAAAATCAATATATGAAAAACAAAACAGCAAAACTGAGTTAAAAGGTTTCTCACTAACGGAGGTGTCACCTTGTGTTGTTTTTTTTATACCCGTGTTCATTTTCTTTTATTTTAATAAAAATTTATACATCTATAAAATAAATTTATTGAAAATTATTATTTAAATAATAAAATCTGAAAAATATATGTAAAAAAATCATTCTTTGTATATATAAGTATAGATTCCCTTATTTTAATAAGTTAAAATCCAATACTTATATTAATTTATTTAAATAAAAGTATATATTATTATTTCTATATTTAATGTTTGTTCTACAATTTAATGAAAATGATATGGAGAATTATAGACCGCATATTTTAAAATTTAATAAAAGTAAGAAAAGGAAGGCATGCCTACCCAAGATAGATGGGACCCTAACATCTTTATTATATATTATGATTAGGAGGAGGAGGGTACGAGTTTAAGCATAATTTGACAATTTTTTTTATAATATTTTAATATTATTTATGCATTATTATTTGATTGGTTTAAAATTATTCTACAATTAATATTATAAACATTAACATGAATCAATCAATAAATAACACTTAGATAATGTTAAAATGTTGTTAAAAAAATATTGTCAAAAAGTACCATTATTCTAAGTTTTATTATTTTTATTTTAAAGAAAAATTTCATGTTCATTCTTATGCTAGTGTGAAATCAGTATAACATATTTATTATATTTTTATTCTAATAGAATAACACATAATTTTCCTATTTTTTATTATTATTTTTAATATTAATTAAGTTTTATAAGAAAAATAAAAATATCATATAAAAAATATGATATTATTAAATATTAAATATTAGAGAAACATATTGTGAGACCTCGGAAAATTAAACCATAATTATCATGTCTAATCTGTTATTAATGCACTGCTGAGTCACCTGGCTGCTTACATAAATGCACCGTGCCACACACTCAGTCTCATTAAAACGCACTCAAATTCTCTGCTGCACGCCTGCCATGTGTCACGTTAGAACATTCTGAAAACAGTAGTGGAAGACAGGTGTCTGCGTATGAGAGAACGTCCGGTTGACTTGGGGAAGAGAACTGAATTTTCTGAAACACTTCTTCCCATTCTCTGCATGCACTCACCTTCTTCCTCAAAACTGAATTCTCCATTTTCTCCACCTTCTCTCTAGAACCAGTTCACCGTCTCTCTACTGTAACTCATCACCTTCTTCTCCGATCACGTTTCAGAACCGTAGAAACGTTCCCTGAGACGTGAGCGTCATTCTGGACCGAACAAAATTGGGACCTGAGCTGGTAAGTTCTCGTCTCTAACCGTTCGTCCATTTAGTTTCATGCGAACCCTAGTTCTGGTTGCATGCATGGGTTATAGGTCTGAGTTGTTTCTTATTTTTGGTGTTTTAGATTAAGTGAAAGTTGTTGAGTGAATCTGAGGATAGAACGCTGTAAGAGGACGAACTAAACCCTTGCTTTTGGACGTACACTGCTATCCAGGTAAGGGAAGCTTAGTAATTTAATTGATACTTGTATGTTGTATGAAAACCTGATATGAACTGAATGTATGAGATGTATGCTGGTTGAATATGCATGAACGAACGTTGTTGTACTGAGTGGATGAAATATATGATTACTATTGGTTGAACTGCCTGATGATTTTAGATGTATGTATTGAAAGATGGATGATTATTGTATAGTTTGAATTGTTAATATGATGAATCCTATAAAGTATGCGAATTTAATGATGGATATGAAAATTATAAAGTATGAATCATATGAGAAATATTGAGTTAGAATAGATGAAAAATCTGAATATGATAATTCTTACCTTGATAATGTACGCTTGTCGTTGAACGGTCTTATACCGTTCGGTTTCCTAGTAAATGACTTAAAATGGAATTCTTTCATTCGGAAAGAACTCTGATCGAGAACGAGCGTCCTCTTGTGAAATGCTAGGTTTGAGCGCTCGGTTCAGCTTAGCAGTATACTATAACTTTATACCTTAAAATCAGTAACGCTCGGTCTTATACCTAGCGTTCGTCCTAAGTAGCGCTCGGTCGTATACCTAGCGTTCGTTCTAATGAGCTCTCGGTCTCAGACTAAGCGTTCGTCCTAATTAGTGCTCGGTCATCTACCTAGCGTTCGTCCTAAGTAGTGTTCGGTCTTATACCGAACGCTCGTCCTTACTGTTGATTTCTAAATGAGCGTAAATAGCGTTCGTCCAAATTATTAGTAAATGTGTATTATCGCGTTCGGTCATTGACTGACAGTCGATCCCTTTACACTAATTGTTCTCAGTATAATTAAATAATTGTCTTGTTGTATCTTTATCCATTTGAATTTGGTCTAGAGTCTTTGTACCTAAATTGTTCTGAACATTTATGTTATATCTCTAAGAGTCGGTTCATTCAACTGATTCGAGTAGCAGTCACGTTCGTCATATAAGTACTTGTTGACTTATTCGGTTTGACAACGAGTCTTCTAAATCTAGTCTTTAGCGTTCGTCTTCGTCCTTCAGAAGTATGAACGTTCGTTATTTTATACTTTTAAAACTAAAGATAGAGATGATGATAAATTATAAGATGTTGAAGTGTGAACACTATATTGAATGATTATACGATTATGGAATTTGAACGAGCGTTCCAGGGAGGAACGACTCTTATATATATTTGAATATTAAATTTGGTAAAGTATGACTGTGGATAAGTTAAGACTCGCTTGGTCCATCCTGATATTCCGTGATACTCATCTTCACGTAGAGGAGAGTAGTTCATGTGTGGGAATGGCAGGAGGTCCTTAGTCCATAAGTTAACATGGGCGACGTAAGAACGGACTAACCTCGAGTGGCAGCTGTTTGGTGTATCCCAGTTACTACATCACTCGGGTGCAAGGACGCTTGTAACTACACAGATTCATACAGTCCGGACGGTCGGTCTAGAATATATATATATTTCGGATGATTTTATATGTTGAGTTATGTGCTGGTGTGAATTGAAATGTTGGCGTATATGTTGATGTATAAATTAAATTACTTAAGCTTACCCTTTCGTTTTTCCTTGTGTTGTCGATTGTCTATGTACGTTCGTCCTGTCATTGCAATGATCATCCGTGTGGATGTGAGCAGATGGAGGTGCGTCACTTGAAGAGATGCTAGAAGAAGAAAATTTGGAAGACGCTAATCTGGTGGAAGTGGAAGTTAAAGCCGAGCCTTAGAGCGCTCGCGTGTTTTTCATTTGTTAGTCTTTTAGTTTTATTATGGACGTTCGGTCAAGGTTTTGTAAGACCGTTCGTCCCTGAACTCCTGTTTCTGTTGCGTTCGTTTATTTCTGTATTTTAAGCCGTTCGGCTTTTTGACCCTCGTTTAGAAATGCAAAGACTGCACTGTTTTACTGATTAAATGTAATTAATTCTGATTATGGTAATTACTGTATTTTGGGATGTTACACATATTCTGATTTTTTAGTATCAAATAAAAAAAATAATTATATATATTTCAAATTAGAATAACAAATAAAATTTATCGAGAATTAAAATATTTATTAAATTTATAAATAATAGTGAAATAAAGTTATAAAATTAAAAGATATTTCTAAAAAGTTAAAAAAAGAAAAACTAGTATCCAAGTTTAAAACTGTTTTAAATGTCTATTTACTTTCTTTTTTTACATTTTAATTGAATTTCTTTTGTATTACCTACCATAGGTTCTTGTTGGCCTACCATACCATATGTTTATGTCGTTGTAGGATTTTATACTTGATTAATTATTTTTTATCTTTTATTATTTAATTGTAACTTTATGGTTTTTTTTCTTAGGGTCTCTGCATTATTTTATTTAATTCTTTTTTATAGTCTTATTATTTTTTTATTTTATTTTTTTGTATTTTTTGAAATTCTTTTGAAATTTTGTCTAGAGTTTTATTTTTATCTTGATTTATTAAGTCAAAATTTACCTCTCACAATATTTGCCATTCTTTGTTTAAGTTATTGAAATTCTTTGTCAAACATTAAAAGGAATTTGAGTGAAAAAAAAAGTAAGAGAGTAATTAAAAAAATTAAGTATCATTTTTTATTATTATATGAATAATAATATTTTGATAATATTTTTTTGATAATATTTTAATACTATTTATGTGTCATTTTGTGATTGGACCAAAATTACTTTACAATCAATAATAATAATAATAATCATAAACGTTAACATGGACCAATCACGTAATATCATTTATAAATGATGTTAAAGTTTGTCAAGAGTATTTTATATATCATTGTTGCTTTTGCTTTTTAGGTTGAAGTCGCTACTATTATCACTGCCACCGCAGAAAAAGAAGAGAGGGAGAACATTACAGAGAAAGAAGGAGAAAATGTAAAAATACTCATTCTAGAAAATTACTTTTGAAATGTATTTCAAGTGTTTGAATATTTTTTTAAAATACATTTCACGTAAAGATATCTTGGAAAACTCGCTTAAAAAAACATTATATGCAATATGGAAAGTTTATTTCAAAAATCCTACATTTAGAAAAACCTATTCTGAAAACATTTCATGTTTCCCTAATATTTTGAAAATTTTGTTTGGAAAATTTAGATCTAACATTTCTATTCTGAAAATTTTATTTCAAAAATTGCAGAACATTTATTCCAGAAAGCTTACAAAACATGTATATTATGAAAATCATTTTCTCTTCTGATAAATGACATTTTTAAAATTTAGGAGAATGCTCCAAGAAATTATGAGGATACAAAAAGTAAAAGACTTTAACCTCAATCTTAAAGTTTATGGTTGATTTGTTTTAAAGATAAATTTGGAGAAGTAGATTTGTATGAATTTGAGAGAAAGAGAAGTAAAAGTGAGGTTATTTGGTTTAAAGAAAAGATGATGAAAAATGAAAAGATTTGATATAAAAGTTTATGGAAATTACCGAGTGATTTGAGGAATTTGAAGATTAAAAAAATATTTTAATTGAAAAAAATGAAAGAAACTATTTTATCCTTGATCATAAAAGTAATTTAAATTAAAAAATAAAATAGTGTAAATTATGTTAAAGTAAAATATGAGTTATTAAACAAGGACACTTGTTTCGTCTTTTTCTCCATGTTTATGGCGAGAGGTTGTGGTAACAATCATTAATCTGTTGCGTCTATTGAGGAGGAGGTTCATCGGAGAGACACAAATATTAATAAAATATGAGCTCAATCATATAAAGAATTGACATCACTCTCTACCAAAAATCTTAAGACAATGAGTTAATGTGTCTTTCATTTTTATATAGTGTTCTACTTTCTCATTTCTATCCAATGTGGAACTTAGACTCACACTTGGATTCCCAACAATCTCCCCCTCAAGGGTGAGTCCCTTTGACATAGGTACACTTTTCCTCCAGCGGAAGCATTCCCAACCAACCACAACCACGAGTAGCCCTTTCCAACCGCCGTTCATCTTAACGAAACTCACTTAGCTGAATACCTTTTGCCAGGAAGACTTTCGGTATAGGGACCATTATACTCGTTTGAGCCGGTCACCAAGACAAATCATCGACTCTGATACCACTCTTAAGAAAATCTCACAATACACATAAGATACCTCCATTGGTAAGAATCCTTTTGGAGTGGTACAAAAAGCAATCTCTGAGGGCTTAGCCTAAAGCAGACAATATCTTACTAATGTTGAGATATGTGTGTGGAGAACCTCCCTACAAATGGTATCAGAGATGATGTTCAGGTCTGGTGACCGAGCTCAGACGAGTATGTCCCTCCATGGTAATGTGAAGCCTTGACAGGTGACCGGTGGCAGAGCCAGATGTATCATGAGAGGTGGAGAGTAAAAGATGTTCAGTGTTTGACCATGGAGCAAAGAGAAGTGATGACCATGGTGTACTCGAGGATAAAAAAAGACTTTCGCTATATGGGAGGTGGAGGTGGAGAACCATAGTCCTTTGTTTGAGGGGAGGATTGATTGTTGGGTACAAACAAAGTCCCACATCAGATAAAACAAGAGATGGACATGGGTTTATATACACATAAGATACCTCCATTGGTAAGAGGCCTTTTGGAGTGGTACCAAAAGCAAATCTGTGAGGGCTTAGCCCAAAGCAGATAATATTAATATGGAGATCTATGTGTGTGTTGAACCTCCCTACACAATCACCACACCTACAATAAACACATAGTAGAGCCGTAGAACACTATGAGCAATCACCTCCAACCACACTTACTTAGCAACAAAAGACCAAACATAAAACCACCTTGGATGTCTTAGATTGTAGTGTCTTCAATCACCACCAACCACTAACCACTAGGCTATCAAAATGGGTTAGAAACTATGAGTCAACCCAACCCACCATAGGTTCGGGCTGGGTTGAGTTGAAAACAAATTTAAAATTCCGATATGGTTTGAATTAGAAAAAAAATTGTTATTTTTTTTTAAATTGAAAAAAATAACTTGTAATTAAGTGAATTAGTTAGTCACTTCATTTAACCCATCAACTTGTGGTGGACCGGATAAAGTTCAAATATTTTCAACTTGCTAATAAGTGAGTCAGGTTGTGTTGACTCACTAAGTGGCCAACCTGTGGTAAGTCAGGAGGAGTGACCAATTTTGATAGCATTACCAACCACCACACCTATCATGAACACATAGTAAAGCAGAAGAACACCACGAAATATCACCTCCAACCACACCCTCTTAGCAACAGAAGACCAAACACAAGACAACCACAAGTGGGCAACCACCAAGAAATAGGATCACCACTAACACAAGCCATAATCGCAACCAATAGGACCATACAACCAAAAACGTATAATTTTTGTGTATCTCTTCAGTGTAGTGAGGACCATTTCCACATCTTCTCCCCTAAATTGTTGCTCACAAATGTGCTCTCATCCTTGGATACAAACATGTTCCACACAAATGAGAGAAACATTTATAAAAGCTAGTAAATGATGTGATGAGTTTGATAAATTAAAAGAATATTTTAGTTGACAAAATTATATAATTATCATTTTACCCTTCTCATAAAAGTAATCTTTAAAAAAATACAATTAGCGTAAATAATGTTAAAATAAAATGTGAATTATTATTTAAATAAAATAAGTTTAATTTTTAATTTGTTCCTCTAATTTCATTCAAATTTTTAAAAAGACCCCTAATTATTGGTTTTTCAATTTAGTTTTTAAAACCATCAAATTTAGTCCATTAATTTTTTAAAAACATCAAATTTAGTCCTTTAATTTTTAAAAATATTCAATTTGATCCCTTTGTTGCTTTTAGGTCCTTTAATTTTCAACCAATCATATATTATTTCTCTTCTCCATTCACCATGATATTAGGTTTATTCTTCTTAAACCACCGTTTATGGTCTAGCGGAAAATCAACTAACAGCCGAATTGAAAAAATTACCAAATTTGATATTTTTAAAAAATTAAAAGACTAAATTAGAAAAACTAATAACTATGTATTTTTTGAAAATTTGAATGAAATGAAAAAAACAAATTAGGAATTAAGCCAAAAGTTAAAATTGATAAAATTATATCAAAATAAAATGGAGTTAGTAGAAATTAAATTAAAAGAAATTATTATTATTATTATAATTAAAAGCATTTCCACGTGCTCTGCATCTCAAAAAAAAAAAGCGAAGATATATGAGTAAAGTTACACATGCATGAGTGGCTTTCTCAGCTCATTTTCGCACTTTTCAGAGGATCCCATTTCCGAACTCACAAATTGTCACACAACACAAGGCTTCATCCAAACATTATTGCAGAGACAACATTCAATTCATCAATTTCATTTTACTCTTTAGACACAAATTGAGTTACACAGAATAACTTTATATAAATCTTATTTTTTTAAAAAAACATTTTACTTTTCATAAATATTTAATAACTAAAAATCTGTTTAACCTTTAATAATAGTCACGTATTTTTTTAAAGAAAAAACTATCATCAATGTGCAATCAAACTCTTTTTTTAAAAAAATAAATTAAAAAACTAAAATTAATATACTAAAATAATACTTTTTTTAATTACACTAAAAATAAAATATATCAATACTTATTGTAATAAATTTATTATCTATCCATATTTTCTTCTTGGTTTTATTTTTTTCTCCAATCAATAAGTATTATAAAGCAAAAGATATTAATTGTTTCATTCTAAATAACTCCATCTTAGGTATTATGAATTTTGACATAATATTCCCTAACCTACGACTAATTGTTCCATTCACTCCAAACGAACTTCATACCATTGAACCGAGCCAACATCTCCATCAATTTCAAGTTCACAGACATATCTCACTAAGAAAGAAACAGCTTCATCAATGTCCTCATATCTTGAAAGATCAGGAGGAAGAACCTTCCCAGGCCAATTTTCCAACAACTCTTTCAACGTTGCCTTCAACTCTTCCTCTGAAACAAACCTTTCATCCTTCCCTGGTTCCAACAACACATATGTTTCAGTTCTCTCATTTGCCCTTTTCCTCCTCCGACCAGCAAAAACCTCATCAAAATGCAACTTTATTTCAGAAACAAAGAAAAAATAAATGTACTTGAATTTACTATACCAACTTTAACATTTTAGAACATACTGCATAAATCTATGTACCTTAGTTTTGCTTCTGCCATCACCAGTAAATTGAGGTATTCTCTGATGAATTGAAGAACTAACATGTTTAATTTGGCCGAATAATGATGTATAGAATATCCTATTTTGAACATACTTACTTTCTGTATCTGTAAATGATCACAAGACCAACATAATCAGTGAAAAAAAAAAGAGTTTCTTTTTCTGCAAGGAAATTTGCTACTATTCTTTACAAAGAAAAAGCTCTCCAAGGAAATTTGCTCAGAATAAGCAATTATTCTTTCAAAATAAGGTAAACTAAATACTCTGATCATTTGGTTCAAAACTATAGAGCATATTATATGAATACGAATGTAAATGCTCTCAACTGAAATTTCTCTGCATAATTATTACTAACAATTGTTCTGTTTGAGTTGGAAATATGTGAACCCTTTTGGCATTGTGTGCTGAAAAGGAAAACTTTAAAGGCTAATATGATAAGGGCATAGCTTACAGCAGAGGGGAGGAACTCCAACATTGAAGGGCTGAGACTGCAAAATTCCCACCATGGCAAATATTTTGTGCTAAGCTTCTTTCATGTTTCAGAAGCTTTGTGCAATAAGACCAAGTATATATCTATCATCTATAACACTTGAAAATATGCATCAATTACAGTCACAAACTCTAGGGATAAGTTCTTTTATTCTAGTTCTCTAACAACCCTCCATTGTTAGTATATTTTCACCATTGCCCTTTTGTACATTATTTGTCCCCTCACCCATAATCGCTTTTTGTTTAGCCACTCTTTATTTTTGGCATTTTGCTTTAGTTTTCTAGAAAACACCCAACTGTGTTTCTGTGCCAGAAATGGCACTTTTGGTTTATACTATGATGATAAAAAAAAATTCTGGTTTATATGAAATATTAAACACATTAAATGTTTAATTATTTGTTGCATTGGAGCATTAGGTAACATAATTCATTCCAACGGACAAAAATATTTGAATCCCATTTTAGCAAATTCTCACACAATTCGACCGTTGAAAACCTTTTCCTCAAACGGTCACTTCATCATCTACCATTTTCATATACTCAGTCATTCATCTGTACCATTGGCTTTTGCATTCATCATCTTTCAACTTTTTTACTTGAAAGAATTCATCTTTGTTGCTCTGATGGAAAAGGAAAACACGCTGAAAACTCCTCCAAAAGTTCCAATTCAAGCTCAGAAAGCTGAACCTGAATGCAAAACACCAACTCCAGCTCAACAACACCACCACAACAATGATCGCAGTAACTCCTCAAACGAATTGCGCAAACCTGTTACTCCTGATCAGCTCAGAGTCCCCAAGGCATTCAAATACCCTGAAAGGTATTTATATATTATTATCAATGTTATATCTATGAATTCGCCAATGATATTTTGGACACCAAATTTTTTCATATCTGTAATTTTTCTTTTTTTTATCTTTGAGTATTGGTAAGGTCTCACATATTGTCATTCATAAATTTATATAACAGTCAAAATTTGAAATTTAGTTCGACAAATCTCTGGTTCCAAATCCAGTGTATTGATGCTTTTCATGGAATCATCATAAAGTGTATTGATTCAGTAGAATTTGGCAATTCTCCATATTTAAATATTCACTCGAAGGTTATACAGAGGTGTAGGTTTTGTAAAGTGCACGTTGAAATGAAATTCATTTATGTAACCATTCGATCATTTTAAGAAATTTTGAAGAGAGAACATGCAGATGGTGATGACTATGTAATTGGGTTAGTGATGCCATGATGCAGTGTTTTTCTGCATTTTCTCAGATATACAAGTCCAACTGATATGATGATGTCACCAATAACAAAAGGCCTTCTTGCCAGAACTAGAAGGGGTGGTGGTGTAATGTTACCAACTGATAGAAATCAACAAAAGGTACACACCAATGATGCAATTGCAGATTGTTCTGCTTCTGCATTTTCCTTTTCTAGCAATGCAAATTTACATTTTTTGGGTACCTGAAATTTGAGTATAGTGTTTGTATGTGTCAATGTCATAACTGCTGCAGATTCTGCAGATTCTAGATATGCCCTTGAAGGATGTGGGGAGTTTTCAGAACAAGTTTCAAATGCAGTTTGATGAGAAGATCAACACAACTTGAGAGGTTCAAAGGGAGTTTAAAGATTATGTAACATTAGAGAGACAGATAAAGTTGTCTGTTCTGTTATTATAAGCTTGAGAGGTCTCATTGTGATGCTCATTTTTCTTCTCAAACAGTCCCATTTTGTAGAAATTATTTGTCCTTGTTATTTCATAAAGGTTTATATTTTCAGATTCTGTTCAAACTTGGAGAAACTGAGTTCTGAGATTAGGTCATTTTATTTATTAACCCAAAGTTAAACATAGGCATTAAAATAAAAAATACAAAATAAATAACTAATAGGGTATTCTGATTTTTTCTCTCTTCATAATACACATCTTTAATATATATATATATATATATATATATATATATATATTGTAAGCATATCCTTTTTAACAAACATATTTTATTTATTTTCAAATTTATTAAAATTACAAAATTATGAGATTTGTTGAATACTTTTTTATATTTCTTTTCTGTGAAAAATGTTTTTTAACATTTTTCTAAAAATGAAATATGTTTGTGGGCCTATTTAGCTGCACATGTTTCATCACAAAACAATTCATACAAAATAACTATAAATCCTAACAATAAAAAACCTTTTTTTATAAGAAAAATGTTTTTTTTTATATATATTGCTTTGCACCCGTTCATAACCTACTTCTTAGAAGTATTTTGACTAGGAGGTATTATGTTTACACCATTGAAGACAAAATACATACACATTAAAACCCAAAATAATAATATTTAAATTATATATATTTTATTTTATTTTTAATTTAAAATTCTAATATACATTATTATATTATTAAAATAAAAAGCATGTCAACAAGGAATGATATTATGTTGACACCATTAAAGACAAAATATACCCATTATAACCCAAAAATCATAATATTTAATTTTTTTTTATTTTTCTTAATTTAAAATTATAATATACATTATTATATTATTAAAAGGAGTGTTAATTGGATGTGGATGTCACCATATTATTTTTCTTGAAAAAGTAAATATTTTTATTTATAAAAAAGGAAAAAAAAGTAAAATAATAAATATAAGATATGTGTAAAAATTTATTAGGTGTCAATAGTACCCTTTTATTCATTTTCAACAAATTTCAATTAACATATAAATTGTGTTCAAAAGTATACTAAACTAGATATAAACAAGTAAATAGTGAAACTGTGAGTATGTTTCAACAGATTCACATGCAAGAAATTTAGAAGATAACAAACAAGAAAAAAATGAGGTTATTACTCATAATTTCTTATCATATATTCATTCCTCTGTTATTTAGAGACATTATTTTTACTTGTCTCCCAACTAATATTCTTCTCACTCGAGTTTTCACTATCACTGTCTTAATATTCCTATTTTAAGAAACTCTCTCTTACACTCTTTTATAGCATCATCTACCATGCTTGTGAAAGACTTGAATTATGATTCCTAGTATATGTAGTAACATGTCAAGGTACAATAGATCTTGTCCTCTCACTAATGTCATGATCATGATGAACTAGGTAGGTCAATAAAAAAAAAAAAAAAAAAAAAAATATATATATATATATATATATATAAAAGATATTACTCCTTACATCATTACATTGATTTTATTCTAATGATGCACAACCCTTTAATCCCAAAAAACTATATATAAAAGATATTACTCCAGCACTGAAAGAAGACTGAGACTGCAAAATGCCTACCATGGCAAATATTTTGTACTAAGCTTCTTTCATGTTTCAGAAGCTTTGTACATTAAGCCAACTATTTCATCTATAATATATAGCAAGCATCAATTGCAATCATAAAATCTAGCTCTCTAAAAACTCTTCATTGTTATCATATTTTCTGCATTGCCCTTTTGTAAATAACTTGTCCTCACTTTTTGATTTACCTACTCCCTATTTTTGACTTTTTTGTTTAATTTCTCAAGAATTAGAAACTTTACAGATCAAATGTGTTTATGCGCCAAAAATGGAACTTTTGGTCCATCATGTAATGACGTAAAAGACTTTTTAATTAAATCTGCTATATTAAGTATGAAGTCACCAAATAAAGATATGAATGGACAAATTATTTTATGTGAATGATATATGGATGAACTTGAAAACTATAGAAACATTACAAAGTTAATGAAAATAGTATATTCTTTTGATAAAATATTTTCATTAGGCATTAACCATCTAAGGAATAACGACTATCAAAGTTGGTTGAGTTCTGATATGGCATAATTAATCACTCTGTTACATTGACAGAGCAGTTCCCGAGATCCTCTCCTTGCCTTTCTTTAACATTGCATTGTGAAACTTTTCTGTGTTTTTTCATAGACAAACTCGTATACCCCAAAACCCAGCTTTCATTTCCTTAAATATCCTTGCATGACAGCTTCTCCCTCCTTTTTTTAAATTTTCATCTTGATTCTCTTTGCGATTTTCCATCTCCAGAACGGTGGTGCAAAACAGGTTAATCTTGTAATAAACCTCATTTTGCACCATTTTCTTTGAAGGGCCGTTGTAAATCGAAGCCACGGGATTTCCAGAATTCATTCTAAAAATAGTAAGTTTTTCATTACTTTTCATTTGCCGATTGTACAATAATAAGAGGGTATTGGTTTATTATTTACATGTTGTTGTATGCTGACGATGCAAACAATCTCTTCATGTTTAAGGGTGAATGTAATGTGTTGTGTTGTAGCTTTTGTATGCATTATTCTTTCAGAGAAAAAGAACAATAATCTGCAACATTACAAGAAATTGTATCAGAATTGTGGTCTATAAGTGCTACTGGTGTTGCTTTTTGCAGAGTTCCAAAGTTAATGGCTTATTCGAATTATGAGAGCAGCAAAAAAGGAAGTGGTAAGAAACTAAAAGTGCATTTTGATCTACCTGAGGATGATGATTATCCCAATCACAAGCGTTCTGGTTCTTTAGGATCTGCTAGATCTTCTTCATCAGATTCTGATGATGGCATGGACAATGCTGATTCTAAGTATTGTGGCATGTATGGCTCTCCTGTGTGGAGTTTCCAAGGGGGGTCAGTGACCCAATCTCCTCCACTTCAGCTCATGAATTCTCCTGGGTATGACCCTAACAGAATCCCATCTTCTATATTTAACAAACCTGCAAGTCCTATGGAATGGAGTGTCGCCTCAAATGAATCACTGTTCAGCATACACATAGGAAACAACAGTTTCTCAAAGGATCATGCTTTTGCATTGAGCAACAGATCTGGGGATTTTCCTAGGACTGCTGATATAGCAGCACTGCCATCTGTTCAAGAGGTAAATTCTAAAGACAAAAATGTGGACATGGAAAGACACTCTTTTTCATCAGATTCGCTCAGTGAAACTTCAGACTCAGTTACAAAACAAGATCATGAGAAAAAAACAAGTGAAAATGCAGGTTCAGTTGTTGACACCAACAAGACTGAAACATCAGAAGTTTCCACACACGAGACAGTGTTGGACAAAACTCCAGATGATCATAGTAAAGAAGTAAAGATGCCTAATGGGGAACCTAAAAAAGTTTTCCGTTCCATGGGAAGCGATTTAAGCACACGTTCATTTCAATTTCCTATGTGAGTTTTCATTATATTTTTCTTATGTCTGTGTTGTATCATTATGCTGTAACTTCTCACAGAGGGGTGGATATTTTATGCATGCAAATCGAATAGAAAATCTTGTTTTGATGAAATCTTAAATAAGCAAGACTTTTACATATATGTTCAGACTGGTTCTTCCAACCTCAAAAGATTTTGCTAATAATTCATGCTTTCCATCATTGATCACTAACATGTGTTGATATCATAATATAGGAGGTGCAAAATGTGCATTGTCAATAACTACAGAAATTTGGTGGAAGTTATTTGACAGAAATTAGTCTTACTTGAATTTCATGTTATGACCATCTGCTCAATTTTTTGGTTTTAGACAATGTTTTTAGACAGTTGACCATATTACTACCTTTTCTTTGGATAGTTTTTCACATGTACCATAAATCTGTCATGAATTTTTAATTTTCACATGTACCATAAACCCTATAAATGTAGTCAGATTTGCAAAGTTGAGTTAAACTTAAAATAAACTACTTAAGTTTTGTTCTTCTTCTGTCATTTTTGTTTAAACTTTGTTCTTCTTCAAGTTAATTTGATTTGCTTAGGGGTATGATGTCCTGCTTTTGACCACCATTTTGCTCTTGAATTCTTTCAGATTGACGGCTGAAGGAGGAAGAAATAGTTCATCAACAGAAGATTCATCAGAAAAGCAAGAGAAAGGTGAAAACCAGGAGCAGCAGCCAGAGAATGATCTGCAGAAAAATCCTAGTTCTAAATCAGAAAAGGCACCAAAACAAAGTGGCAAAACTTGGTGTTTCTGCTTCACCTGTTCACCATGTTTTTGAGAGAGAATGGTCTTTAATGATGTTGGAATGGAAATAGCTAAATGAGAAAAATGATGATGGTGACAATGGTCAAACAATAGATCTACTGGTTACATGGAAATCATTTCCCTCATTGAAACATGAGCTTCAATCACATGGTTAAGAAGGAAATGAGTTCAATGTTAAAAGAGTATACATAGATGAATATTTTTTGTCAATAACCTCTGACAACAAATCAATCGAATGATGATTATGTAAGCCATCCAACAGTGCTTGAAAATAGTTATTATGCTTTAAAGGGTCCGAATTCTTAGATATTAATCTTTTCGTTAAATCATTTGCATTAAGATTCCTATTCATAGATCCCTCTGTTTCAGAAATCAAAATTGAGAGGATTCAACTCATACACTTCTTACTGTTTCAAGTTTTATAAATTTAGGTTGTTCATGTACATCGCTAGTTCTATCATTTTACACCTTTTAATTGGATACTCGAAGTTCAAATTCAGTATATTCAACCCATTATGGTGTTTGTGTTTGTATATGTTTAGCGCGAATAATAAAATTAAATAAAAGCAAAAAATCTAACATCCCAAAATGAAACATTACATAGATATTAAAAGAACAACTAGGTAAAACAAACCTCCTTTAAAGAAAAGATCTACTTTTGTAGATCTATCTTACAACTCATATGCTACTCTCTCCCCTTTAACTAGAACAACTGAAAAGGTGAATCTTTAAGCTCACACCATTAGGTGATCATCGCAAAAGAGAAACAATATAGAAAGACAAACCACAAAAAAACAAGGGTAAGTTAGATAAACAAATCAACCTCAATTCAAGAGGATATGATACACACCAATCATTCTATACATCTCATAACTTAAACAAGACTCATTCGGATTAAGTATGAATGTTAAACTATTGGTAGTCTGTGCACTTGTATGGTACAACTGACACTCTCCAACACCATACAATGTTAGTCCATATTCAATGCCTAGGGCTAAATTCAAAGCCTATAGACAAGAACCTCCCGCTACTCTCACCACATGTATCATTCCTCTCTACTTGAGAATGAATGATCATTAAGAGTGTCATACTAGACCACCATTTCAAAGCTCCATACATTCATACAACAATATCAACATCAACCAAAGCATTTCCATGAAATCTCACTATGAGTCATGGAAATACGTCCAATAACCATACTTAGGATACTCCTCCTTGAAATTCCTTTTTCACACGATACATGAAATCCACACCTCACACATTACTTGCACATTATCATCACATCACATCCATAATTACATTCATAACTATAATTGCATCAGCATAAACAAAAGGAAAACATACATCACTATTAGTACCAATCGCTCAGCGCACCCTCTCACTGAGCGAAAGTCCTCAGACAAAAAACCAGCCTCTATAACCACTCGCTGAGCGACTCCACTCGCTATCCGAATAAAACTGACAGTGCTCCCAGACCTCAACCATTCGTTGAGCGCATCCTCTCGCTGAGCGAAAGTCCTCAGACAGAAACTCATCTCTACAATCATTCGCTGAGCGAATCCACTCGCTATCCGAATAAAACTGACAGTGCTCTCAGACCTCAACCATTCGTTGAGCGCACCCTCTCGCTGAGCGAAATTCCTCAGACAGAAACTCATCTCTACAACCACTCGCTGAGCGAATCCACTCGTTATCCGAATAAAACTGACAGTGCTCCCAGACCTCAACCATTCGCTGAGCGCACCCTCTCGCTGAGCGAAAGTTCTCAGACAGAAAACCCATCTTTACAACCACTCGTTGAGCGAATCTACTCGCTCACCGAGTCTGCATAATCTGCAGCACCAATTATGCAGAATTACGCAACCTATACCAATTTTTACCAATTCTAACTATTTTTCCCAACTTCTAACTCTCCTAGATTTTTTTATATACTTAATTTAACTTGTACAACTATTTCTATACCTTACAAATATCAATCTAAACAAGTTGCTACAAGATCTCAACCAAAAACTCACAAAAACTCAACTTAGAGACTCAAATTGAATTCTACCACTTGTGGCACAATTTCAAGCAACTTAGGGACTCAAGCAAGTCCCAAATGAGTTACCAAAACTCTCCAAACTGACCATTTGAGGACAGAACCTCTAACTCAAGTTTTCACTAGTTCACTTCCTCAAATTAAGTTCTAAACCAAGTAGAACTCTACCTTATCTATCACCAAACCTTCTCCACACAGATTTCATCCATTTTAAACATCTTAACCCCTCATAACACACTCAAAACAGACTTCACATACTTCAAACCAGTTCACAAGACTTCTCTCACAGTTTTCACTTTCTAAGACCTCATTTCTAGACCAAAATAACCTATAACCAAGAGTAACCCTTGCTCCCAATAATTCCATCATCACAATTCCCTTTATCAACACTAAATTCAACATCAATCTCATATACAAATAGATTCAACATATTATACATCATTCATCAACACACAAAACATCAAACACCTAATTGATTTCTCTACATTCAATTATAGAACAGAATTTTACTCACACAGTTCAATATTCATGCATCCTCTAACATACACAATTAGCATCAATTCAAGAAAACTCTAACTTTCCTTACCTTACACCGACTATACAAATCTCAAATAATGTCTCGATTACTTCTCGCACAAGAAATTTCTAGGAATACCTACGAATCACCAATTGTCGATTGGAGACAAATCTTAGAACCCAAATTTAACCAATGATCAAGGAAGAAGATCACTTAATACATGCAAAACATTTCCTCTTTGCATGATCAAGGATCAAGAAAAAGAACAAGAAAAGGGATGAAAACTTACTTGCTCTAAACACCAAATTGATCGGATAGAATGGTAGACCTTGACGCCGTGATCGTCTAGGCACCTCCTGATCGTCAAACAGATGACTTGAGATGAATAACTCTTAGAGAGAAGGTAAAGAACTCGTGACTTCATATGGTAAGTTTTAAAATAATAAAACTCGTTTATAACAAAACTATTTATAATAAAACCGTTTAATATTAAAATAATCGAGGCTCACTATTTTTTTAGACTACATCATTCCTAAAATACTATTTTCTGGGATTTTACATTGAGTTTTAAATTTTCTGTTGTACAAAATGCTAATTTGAACATAAATTATATATAATTAGGATTTCAACGTAATTATTATGTACTTAAATAATATTTATGTTTGACAAATTATATTATAAGATAATTATGTAACAGTTAAAGAAATTTAATATATTTGCTCCTTAATAATGGTCATATATGATTATTTAAGGAAAAATTACTATTATAATATCCAGTTATGTATGAAATGTTTTTTGTTTCGTAAATTTAAAATTTTTGGTGATTTCTTTAATATTAATTGTATGTTAATATCATTATTTTTGCTTTAGTAAACATAACTAATTTATTAATGACAAAACACATATTCAATTATTTTAAACAAAATGATAAAATTAAATTTTTTTTTACTAAAATTGTAACTTTCTTTTTATTCTATACTAATATTTAGGTTTAACTGGTTCGAAGGACCTTATTTATGCAGTTTTGCGTCAATTAGGTTCATGTATTTTGAAATAACTCAATTTGGTTCCTATTCATAAAAAATTGAAGCAATACAATTCCTGTCGTTAAATTCTGTGAACTGCGTAAAAATTATTGCCAAGTGACTAGGTGAGATGAATCAATTAAACCTAATATTTATAATATCTTTTTACTTTGCTACATAGATATGAGTTTGGTCATTCATGATGATAAATGACTTAATGTACTGTGAAATATTACTTTCATGTGAAGAAAATAACTATTTATTCAAAATTATTGAATAATCATAGTAATTCGTTTTAGAAAAAATATGAGCATTTTTTTAATCTTGATTATTTAAAAGCTAATTATGTGTATTTATCGTTCTCATCTCTTATGATAAAAATTATCTCATTTAATATCTATTATATATATAATATTAAAGTAGAAGTGTGTGACTGAGGCATATGTGAAGAACGTGGATAGGTAACTGAGAGACTGTCTCAGTTCACAAGTTGACGCTTTTCTTTCAGTCTTACGGAATGGTGACGTTTGTAATAGGTAACCTTTTTATGGCCATTTAAGTCTAGTCTATTTTGGTCACAAAAGATGAATTGGGTTAGATTGTTTGTAAATTGCAAATGGATTAAATTTTAAAATTTTGACTGATGGATGGTAGGGATCTATTTTTTTATCATTGAAAGTCTAATATTATAAAAATAAATTAAAACTTTTTATTTTTTACATAAAAATATATTAATGATCAGTAATCAGAGTGATTTTGAATTAAAAGACTGAAAGGACTATTATCTGAGCTATTTTAGATCTTAGTTAAGTTGTATCAAATTTTGACCAAGTTATATCAAACATTGGTCGAATTGTATCATACTTCGGTTGAGTTGGTGAGTTCCAATTTTTTTAGTAAAATTGATTGGCAAGTTGACCTGACTCACGAAACTAGTTTACTATATTACTGAGTTGGTTCAGATTTTAAGATTGAAAATGTTAATCTGATTTACCTTTTTTTAGTCGGGTTCATCAGTTAGGTTTAATCCTTTTTATCATCCTATTTTTACGAAATGCTTAATTATAAATCTTAATATGAAAAAATCATTATTTTAAAATAAAAAATAGTATAATCTCTTTTAACTTTAATTAAAACGTAGTAAATGTTTTAAACCTCCGAGTTTCTTTACGACGCTATCTGTAGAAAGAAAAAGAAAATTCGTTTAACACCAAATTCGTTTTAAAGAAAAATTATTTATATATACACTCAAACATACATACATATATAAAATACGTAAGATTTAAATTGAAAAAAAAATATTCAAATAAAAACAAAAGACACGTGATTTAAAATTTTTAAAATAAAGAATACAAATATAATGTAATTATATAACTTCAACGTTATAAAAAGTGTAAGAAAACAATTTAAAGAAAGAATGTAATATGATATAATTATATAACAGCCAAATTTAGAAAAATGTGAACAAAATGCAACTCAGTGGAAAATGGAGTGCAACTTTTTTCTTCCTTCTCTTTCCCTTTTGCAACTATTTTAATCTTCTGATGTGTGTTTGCTTATGGCTCCTTCCTCGCGGCAGAGACATGGTAATAATAGTGAAAGTATGGTGCACCACATGCTGGTTGTTAAGAATTATAAACAACATCAAGATAAATTGTAAGAAATAATAAGTGATTTGTTAATTGTTTTTTTATTTATTCTTATTTTTTAATTAAAACATATTTGTCCATAATTTTGAAATTATGAAATTCATCTAACGAGTTGGATCTTGTGACTTTGTGCTCATCCAATAATTGAACTGCGTTCAACAAAAGATAGGGTGTTTGACATAGTTCACATCATAGTGCTTTTTGATTCTGCATCCATCTTGTACCTATGATTTTGTTGTTTTTACCAAAACACTCCTAGGTATAAGCTTTTGATCAGTGTCTAATGGAATGTAGTTCTCATTCTCCATGACATCTAACATATTCATGTGGCTTAATTAATGCTAATAACTTTTGCTTTCAAGTAGTCATATTCCACTTCTTTAAAAGCATGAGATGACGTATATTGATCACATGCCTTTGTAATACCATTTTGGCATAGTTAATCTCCAATCATGTTTTGAACTCAAGTCTATTAGGATTGATAGGGTTAATGAATATATTAGAGGTATTCTTCACTTTAAAGTTTGGAGTTCTATTATGGTTTTATTCTTAAAAAACATTTTACAAGATTATAAGAAGAACGAGTATTTAAATTGTCCTAAGTCTCAACTTCTACGTGATGTGAAACTATTAGGTGTACCGAAACAAGTCCCTAATCGAGGGTTAGGAGAGTTTTTGTCCCACAGACAACACCAATGTTCCGATCTCAAGTTTATTAGCATCGATAATGTCAATCATCACATATGAGGTATTGTCTGCTTAAAGTTTAGAACTTCATCATGGTGTTGTCCTTAAAAATTGCCTTGAATGGTTATAGAAGAAAAACATATTTAAACTGTCTTGAGCCTTAACTTCTAGTACACGTGTTTGAGTCTTATTGTGGAATGTCCTATTTTCTTTTTATACTTATGTTATGTAAAATTAAAAACAATAAACAATACATAATATCAAATATTATATTTATTTTCTTTTTATGGTAAACATTCTCATTTGATTGATATAAATTATATCCAAATAAAACATACAAAGATATTACAAATAATACTAGAATATAAATAGAAAGATTGACCCATTGTATTTGATCAACAAGTTAAAACATGTAATGTTTATTATTAATGATTGATTTTATATAAATACCAAAAGCAAGTCAATTATATTTGTTAATTAAATTAATATTATTATTAGATGTATATAATATTAAGATTGTATTATAGTTTATTAATTGGTAGAGCCTTTGTATTACACATCAATCTAATTTTTTTTTAACATATATAAGCTTGTTAATATATAAAGAAGAGTAACATAATACAAAATAACCACTTTGATGCTTAAGTACTTTTATTATCAACAAACACTTAAGTGAAGGGTTTTTAATGTTAACCATAACCATAGCATCATATATTGTTTGCATTTGTTATATATGTACACTATTACCATAAGATTGATATATTACTCTCTTATCTTCAATAAATTTCTTTCTTAGTATCAGAGCATGTAAGTTTTGAAGGCTTTTGATCCAATACAAACCATGTATGTTCTAGATTCAAATAACAAAAATGATATTTTATCCACTGTGTATTAAAACATGTAATGTGATTATTATTAATGATTGATTTTATATAAATAAAATCAAGTAATTTACATTTATTGCACTATTGTACAAATAACTTTTCATGATGACCTATTATGCCAATTATAATCCACCAGATAAGTGACGTGGTGACAAAATTATAAATATGATAAGATTTTTATGTCAATTATATCTAGAACCGACATAAAAAGTGAGTATGACGACATTTTCGTAATAAAGTAAAAGACTTTCTATATGAGTTATCACTGGAACCGGCATAGAAAGTGGGCACGATGATAATTTCGTAATAAAATATTATATTTTATATGTTGATTATACCAGAACTAGTATACAAAGTGGGTGCGTATATTATTTTAATTTAAAAAATATATATTATGCCAAATTTTCACTACAACTAACATAGAATTTTTAATTTTCATATTCTCCCTTCTCCTCCTTGCACAACACTTCATTGTTCGGCTCACAATATTCTCCTCTCTCACACCACTCTTTACTCTCATTGGTGGCTCGCGTCTTCTCCCTCTTGCTACACTTGGTTGTCACTCTCATTATCTTTCTCGATGATGATGACAGCTTTCGTTCTCACAGAGGTCGTTGTCGTTGTGTTGCTCTTACTCTCGTAGACCCTTAGTGCTCTCGCAGGTATTAGGTTTTAGGGTTTTGAGTATTTCCTATCTCAAGGGAACTCTATAGATTTTAGTCTTCAATGGAGTGGCCTCGCCATTATCCTTCGTTGATGTCTTCTCCCAATCCCTTGCTTTGTTTCACTCCTTCTGTTTTCCCATATTAGGAATTTTGATTTATGAAATTAGTTATCCATATTAAGGTACTTCGTGGTTTTTATGTTTATTGATTTATGAAATCATCTATCAAACACAACAATCATGAAGAAGAGGTAATGAAGTAAGAAATGAATTGCAACAATGGTATTAAGGGTTTGAAAGTAACAAACAATGATGAAATTAAGGTTTCATGGAAATCTTGATAATAAGATTTTCTATGCCGGTTGTGTCTAAACCAATATAATATATCAATGTCAATTTCAAAGTCTAACATAATTTCTTTTAACCGATATAAAACGTCTTTGTTATACTAATGTTAATTAAATCAGTATTATTATTAGATGCATAAGGTGGTATGATTATTCATTAATTAGTAGAAGATTGTGTTACACAAAAACATAATACAAAATAACCAATTTAATGTTTAAGTACCTTTATTATAAGCAAAATTCTTAATATAATACTTTTAGGTATCGTTCCAATCTTAATATCTCAATTAAACATTAATCAATATACGGTAGAATATAAATATCTTATTCAAATATATATAGTATAGAAAAATATAAATTATATATTTTTTTCTTAATTAATTATATTGTACCTAAACTAATTCAAAAAAATGAAAATATATTATATCTCAAAACTTAGAAAGCAAAAATGGAAAAGAAACCCAAAATTGCACCATAAAAATAGACCATAAATTATGGTTTAAGTGACATTGCGCCAATCCCTATCAAAACAAGCAAAGAGAAAAGTTCACTAACACCTTAATTTTGGTATAGTATAAACCTAAGTCCTCTGTGAGTCCAAAATACTAAAAATTACAATGTATAAAAGATTTATCAAACATTGTACATGGAAATATTGCATGTCTTAGCATAAATAATCTAACATCTCAATGTTTTTACACAAAAATAAAAGAAAACTTACGAGTATAAAGGCGAAGTGACAAAATCTAACACGTAACAAAAGTTCTTCTATTTTTATAGTTCTCTCACAATATACTCTCTTCCAACTTTTTCTCTATTTGGTCTTTTTTACCGTGTTGGAAATCAAATATGCCATTTATAATAACGAAAAAAATGCGGACTCTAAACGAGTATATCAACAAATTTAATATGTGTATGTTGAATTTCATCTCAACTTTAATAAATTTCACATTAAAATATTATTAGATGCCAATCACCTTTTATATAATAACTAATATAGGAATACATAAAATATATACACATATAACTTTTATTTTTCTTTTTTTTGAAGTAAAGTTTGTTTAATTTTTAAAATAATTATTTTAAAGTCATGTAAAGTATATTTCTATTTAGTTAATAAAATAAAACACTTATATCAAGGAAAACTTTTAAAAGAGATTGCATGATCCAAGAAGGCCTTCATGCACAGAATAAGGAATATAATATTATTTACATTTTTCTATCAATACACACATTTTTTTGTCAATAATTAATATAATTTAAATAATTATGTTTATTTCGATTTCTTTGTCAATAATTAACTTAATTTAAATAATTATATTTTTTTTGGTTTCAAATCTACTGAAATAGTATTGTAGAATCGATCATTATATTAAAAATATTATTTGCTTTGAGGTTTAAGTTCCTATGACAATTCTCAGATGATTATTGAAAGAGTAAAATATATTTAAATCATTTTTAACTTTAACTTCTAAATAATAAAATTACTAGAAATACCAAAATAATTTTAAATAATTGAAATGTAATAAATAAACTAGTTTAAGTTATAAGTAATACACATTTTCTTTAGTATTTTATCCTTTTTGGTCTTTTTTTTCTCTTTTATAACTTTATTCTTTAGTTATAAATAGGTTAAATTATGTTTTGGTCTTTATTTTTCTATGAAAATATCAAATTAATTTATATTTTTTTATGTGTCTCAATTTATTTTAGAAAATTTGACACAATCAAGCATATTTTCTCAGTATTTTTTTTATTTTTTATTTTCTATTAAAATAAATATATTATGTGTCAAATCACTATCTTGTCACGTAGTCATGATAGTGACAGTGACAGTGTAACTGTTATCAATGTCACTATTACACTAAGTATCATTATCTTAATCCTAATTTTGTATAATGTATTTTTATTTTGTTTCAATTCAATACTACTTTTTCTAAAATTAAACAATTTTGTCTTTTTTTAAATTGAAACCAAATTTACATTTTATATAAATAATATACAAATATTTTTACTACAATTAATATTTTTATTAAACACATTAATAAAAATTAAGTTCATTTAAATTTATATTTTACATTCAACTTTATTTTAATTTTTTAAAATTTATATTTTACATTAAACTTTATTTGTATTAATATTTTATTACATTGTTTTATTTGAATTTATATTCAAACAATTGCATATTTTTAAAATATGTAAAATTCAATAATTTCTATATAAATGGTTGAGCTGATTTAAAAATAACAATTTTATAAATTCAAATCTAAAATTTTAAAATAATTTTATAACAATTTGAAACAAATAAATTTAAAATTTTAAATAAATTTCAATATAAAATATAAATTTAAATAAAAATATGTATATAATATTTATATAAAAGTTAAACTTAGTATCACGACAAATAAAATTATTCAAATTATAAAAAAAATTGAAACGAGTAAGAAACAAAAATAAAAATATAAAAATCAAATTGAGATTATGATAATAAAAATTGACTCGTTACATTGTTATTGTTCACTTATAATAAGATACTAACTTGACACGTGATATTTTTTTAAAAATAATTAAAAAAAAACTAAAAAATCACAAATTTACACTAAAAATACATTAACCAATTTGAAATTTTTGTAAGAAAATAAAAATTAAAGACGTAATTAAACCTTATAAATACATCCTTAAAAAAACAAACATTTATTAACAATAAAAAAAACACCAACTCACGAGAAGTATATCAACAAATTTAAGTATATGTATCATTTCATCTAAACTTTAATAAATTTCACGTTAAGTATTGTTAGATATTAGTAAGCTTTTACATAACAATTAATATAAGAATAAATAAGATATGTACATTTAACTTTTTCTGCCTTTTAAAGTAAAGTTTGTTTAACTTTTCAAATACACTTTTAAATAATTTAAAAGTATAGTCTTCCATAAGCTAGTAAAATAAAGCATTTACATTAAGAAAAACTTTTAAAAGATTGCATGTATTTTTCTTTTATAAAAGACTATGTACAAAGAAGGAAAAACTATTAAAAAGTAACAAGTTTTCCTTTGATTATTACTATTTAATTTTCTTTTCTATAGTAGTAAAATATGAATCAAACTATACTCATTAATACATTAGCACCTGAAGCAAAACAAGCATCATGAGAGGATTTATTCAAAGTCTCAACAATATTTATTGATGACGATCCCCTTCTTGCAAGTAAATTCAGAACAATAATTGCTGTGATGATTTATCATGATCCAATAAGTCCTTCATATCCAAAATAAGGAATATCATTTATTTATTTATTTCTCAATAAATAACATATTCGTTGTCAATAAATAATATATATTAAATAATTATGTTTGTTCCAATTTTAAATTTATTAATATATATTATTAGGATTAATTATTACATACTTTGAAACTTGAAATTCTATTATAATTTTATTTTCAATTAATTTTAACTTCAATTTGTAATTAATGAGACTATTCAAAATATTAAAAGTAAATTTAAATCATTAATACATAATTAATAAACTAGTTTAAGTTATAAGTGCATCGGGAGCAGTTTCTGGAAACATTTTTGCTTTTCTTACTGTGTTTCAATCTTTTTTCTTTTCTTTTGTGTTGTTATTATTTAGAGTTAAAAATGGATCCTCTAAACTAAGCAGTTTCAATGAAAACCACGATACCAGTACATTGTCCAAATTCAATTTCAAATAAAAATAACGATATTTGAGAATATTTTTTTGATAATATTTTAATATTATATACGATGGTGATTAGTCTAAAATTATTTTATAATCAATAATAATAATTATAAATATTAATCATTAATTCCGTTAAAATATTAAATTTTTTTTATCGAAAATGGTCATCTTCCAAAAGAATTCATGATTCGACTTGGATTTCAAACACACCTTCTATGCACTATGTGACGAAAGCATAGACAACCATGCAAGGTTTTCCTATAAATGTGAGTGTGGAACCAGACAACTATCATACAAAGGTTGCAAAATCAGTGTGCAACAAAACTTCTTTCCACTTCTACAAACATTTACTTAAGAAACAAACGTTTTCGTTTTAAAAAAGTGATTTTCGTTAGGATTTAATCATCACTGTTAAAAAGCTATATTTATTTATTTTTAAAATTTTAAAATCAAACTGAAAGAAAAATCAATTCTAACTTTATAGTGATAAAAACATATTTAAATCTTTATAAAAAAAAAATATTCTTCTTAACTTAAGTTTGTGACGCATTTTTTGAAATTGATATGAGATTAAAGAGTTTAAAGAAAATATTTTTACATTAAAAAAAGACAAAAAAGGAGAAGAACGCGTTTCGCAAAAGAGAAAACTGCTGAGTTGTGTCTTGTTCTTCCTTCTTCTCCATCGTTTCCATCATCGTTTTCTCTTCTACTTATTACCGTTTCTTCTTCTCTTCAACTTCACTCCAAAAACAGGCTCCATTTCTCTCTCTATCTCTCTCTGTCAGATGTTTTCTGCTTCTTCTCTTACTATCTCTTCTTCCTCTTCTTATTCTTCTTCTCCTTCTTCTTCTTCTTCTTCTTCTTCTCCTCATTGCCCTTCAGTGATCAAAGGTAATTCCCTCATGCAATTTCTCTTCGTTGTCTTAGTGCTCCTTTTCACGTTGCAAAACGACGCCTTTGCGGTCGATTCGGACAAATCCGTGCTCCTCCGTATGAAGGCGTCGTTGTCCGACCCCGCCGGCGTTCTCTCCACGTGGACCACCGCTGACGGTTCTCACTCCGGCCACTGCTACTGGTCTGGCGTCCTCTGTGACGCGAACTCCCGCGTCGTCGCCGTCAACGTCACCGGAAACGGCGCCAGCCGAGCCTCGCACCCGTGCTCCGATTCCTCTAAACTCCCCCTCTACGGTTTCGGAATTCGGCGAACATGCAAAGGTAGTAAAGGTTCTCTCTTCGGAAACGTTTCTTCTGTTGGTTTCGATTTCATCAGTGAGCTCACGGAGCTTAGGGTTTTGTCTCTCCCCTTCAACGCGTTGGAGGGGGAAATTCCCGAAGCAATTTGGGGCATGGAAAATCTAGAGGTTCTCGATTTAGAAGGGAACTTGATAAGTGGTTATCTTCCCTTGAGAATTCACGGTTTGAGGAAGTTGAGGGTTCTAAATCTTGGGTTTAATAGGTTTATTGGGGAGGTACCTAGTTCAATTGCGTCTCTTGAGAGTTTGGAGGTTCTGAATTTGGCTGGTAATGAATTGAATGGTTCTGTGCCTGGTTTTGTCGGGAGGCTTAGAGGGGTGTATCTTTCGTTTAATCAGTTCAGTGGGGTTGTTCCGCGAGAGATTGGGGAGAATTGTTGGAAGCTTGAACATTTGGATTTGTCTGGGAATTCGTTGGTTCAAGGGATTCCGGGGAGTTTAGGGAATTGTGAGAGGTTGAGGACGCTTTTGCTGTATTCCAATTTGTTGGAAGAGGGTATTCCTGGTGAGCTTGGGAAGCTCAAGAGCCTTGAGGTGTTGGATGTTTCCAGGAACACTCTCAGTGGTTCTGTGCCGAGGGAGCTTGGGAATTGCTCAGAGTTGTCGGTTCTTGTGCTGTCAAATCTCTTCGATGTTCGTGGTGATGCTGCCGGTGATTTTGGGAAATTAGGTTCAGTGAATGATGAGGTGAATTATTTTGAAGGGTCAATGCCACTGGAGGTTTTTTCGCTTCCAAACTTGAGGATATTGTGGGCTCCCATGGTAAATCTGGAAGGCAGTTTTCAAGGGAACTGGGGTGGTTGTCAGAGCTTGGAGATGGTAAATTTGGCTCAGAACTTTTTGAGTGGGGAATTTCCGAACCAGCTTGGTGTCTGCAAGAGGCTGCATTTTCTTGATTTAAATGGAAACAACCTTACTGGGGTGCTTTCTGCAGAACTTCACGTTCCCTGTATGAGTGTTTTTGATGTTAGTGGGAACATGTTGTCTGGCTCAGTTCCTGATTTCTCCAATACCGTTTGTCCCCCTGTTCCTTCTTGGAATGGAAACCTGTTTGAAGATGGGAATGTTTTCTCGCCATATGCCTCGTTTTTTTTGTCAATGGTTCATGAAAGATCTCTTTTTACATCAATGGGGGGAATTGGTACTTCTGTTGTTCACAACTTTGGGCAAAACAGCTTTACTGGCATTCAGTCGCTACCCGTACCTCATGACAGGCTGGGGAAGAAGAATGGCTACACGTTTCTTGTTGGTGGAAACATTCTTACAGGAACATTTCCTACATATTTATTTGAGAAATGTGATAGACTAGACGCATTCCTTTTAAATGCCAGTTATAATAATATATCTGGTCATATACCTTTCAATATCAGTCGAATGTGCAGATCATTGAAATTTTTGGACGTGTCTGGAAATCAACTTGCGGGACCTATTCCTGTTGATTTAGGGAATGTTGTATCCCTTGTATCGCTAAACCTCAGTAGGAATCAATTACAAGGTCAAATTCCCTCCAGCCTTGGCCAGATGAAGAATCTGAAGTTTCTCTCTTTGGCTGGTAATAAGTTAAATGGCTCAATTCCTACCAGCCTGGGGCAGTTGTACTCTTTGGAAGTCTTTGACCTCTCTTCAAACTCTCTTACTGGTGAAATTCCAAAAGCTATTGAGAACATGAGAAATCTGACTGATGTTTTGCTCAATAACAACAATCTTTCTGGTCATATTCCTGATGGTTTGGCACATGTCACTTCACTCTCAGTATTCAATGTGTCTTTCAACAACTTATCTGGATATTTTCCTTCCAACAGTGGCTTGTTTAAATGCAGCAGTGCTGTTGGGAATCCATACCTAAGTCCCTGCCGCGGAGTGTCTCTGACTGTGCCATCAGGGAATCAGCCAGGGCCGATTGATAGCAGCTCTTATAATTCGGAAACAGAGCAAGCTACTGGCAAGAAGAGTGGGAGTGACTTCAGTTCTATTGAAATAGCATCTATAACTTCTGCTTCAGCCATTGTTTCGGTACTTCTAGCCCTGATTGTTCTATTCTTTTACACACGGAAGTGGAAGCCAAGGTCCAGGGTTGTTGGCTCTACAAGGAAAGAAGTTACAGTGTTTACTGATATTGGGGTCCCATTGACTTTTGAAAGTGTTGTCCAAGCCACAGGAAATTTCAATGCTGGCAACTGTATTGGGAGTGGAGGTTTTGGGGCAACATACAAGGCGGAGATAGCATCAGGAATCCTGGTGGCAGTCAAACGACTCGCAGTTGGACGTTTCCAAGGTGTTCAACAATTCCATGCCGAGATCAAGACCCTTGGGAGGCTTCATCATCCTAACCTTGTCACCCTGATTGGTTATCATGCTTGTGAAACAGAGATGTTTCTCATATACAATTATTTGCCTGGTGGTAATCTCGAAAAGTTTATCCACGAGAGATCCACGAGGGCTGTAGACTGGAGAATTCTTCACAAGATTGCATTGGACATTGCCAGAGCACTTGCCTATCTGCATGATCAGTGTGTTCCCCGTGTTCTTCACCGTGATGTGAAGCCCAGCAACATCTTGTTGGATGACGATTTCAATGCTTATCTATCGGACTTTGGATTGGCTAGACTTCTGGGAACATCAGAGACACATGCTACCACTGGTGTAGCCGGAACATTTGGGTATGTTGCCCCTGAATATGCCATGACTTGCCGTGTTTCGGATAAGGCTGATGTGTATAGCTATGGTGTGGTGCTTCTGGAGTTGCTCTCAGACAAGAAGGCTTTGGACCCTTCATTTTCTTCTTTTGGAAATGGGTTCAACATAGTGGCATGGGCATGCATGCTATTGAAGCAAGGAAGGGCAAATGAGTTCTTCACTGCTGGGTTATGGGAAGCAGGACCTGGAGAGGATTTGGTAGAGGTTCTTCACTTGGCTATTGTCTGTACTGTTGACTCTCTCTCCACCAGACCTACAATGAAACAAGTTGTGAGAAGGCTCAAGCAGCTTCAACCCCCATCATTCTAGCCCACTTCTGTGGCTCATATTTTAACATTATTAATCTTAGAAATATTGTAATTTGTAATTTAGCATTTTTGTGGATTTAGGTTGATTTCTCAATTTGTACTTATTCTCCCCTTGTACATTTTTATATAGTTGTGGCCCCAATTTTGCATACTCTTTTCTTGATATGGTGATAGTTGGCTTGGTGTTGACTGTTGAATCTGCAGAAGAATGCAGATATTTGATTCCCCTCTGGACATGTGTATTTGTTCAATAAAATTGAAAAATAGAATCTGTATTTTGAATTGTTTTTTCTTTTGTCTGCTTCTGCTAAATTTGAGTATCATAAAATAAGGGTGCTGCAAAAGTAAGTGTTCTGCTAGTCTCTATTCTATTTGTGTGCCATAGAATACTATAGCTCAAAAGTCAAAATAAGGTTCTTGTACAGTAAAATTTATGTATGAATACAGTAAGTAATATATACAAGACTTGCACAAAGATTACAAAGTTACTCGAACTTGAGAGCTGCATTTAAATTGAATATAATTTCATATTAGTTGATCCATATGTTTAATATGCTAACATTTTAAATCTGAAATTCACTATAACATATTTTGATTAGTTAAAACAACACTTAAAAACCTGATTTAGAGTGATTCTTTTGATAAAAATATATCACATTCATCCTTTAACATTTTTTTCATGCATTCATCCAAAAATGAATACGATCTCTCGTTCTGTATATAAGAAACAAATAATTATCTATGAATACTAATAAAAATAGTTAAATCATATAGTTTTAATTCATAAGGTCATAAATTTAATTTAATTTCAAAGATAGTCATAAAATAATTTAAGTGTTATTTAATGAGATCATTCATAATTCAATGAATAAATTTTCAACCGTAAGAATAACGTATATTGTTAATGACTCAACAATAAATGCATTTATGATAAACAAGTGAACGTTTCATTAATATATTCCACAATAGATTAATGATAAAAAAGAAATTAACTTGCATTTAAAAGTTGTTACATGTTTCATATATTTAGAGGGAAAAAACAACTCTAGTTTGTTTCTTATATGCATGATGACCCTGAGTATGTTTTAAAAACTAATTATTTCTATTTTAAAAAAATTGTAAAAGACAATTTTTGAAAATATCAGCAAATTTTAGGAATGTGATTTTTGAATTATAAAAAAAATAAGAAAAACATCTAATTGTGAAAAAAAAAAGGTTAGATCAATTTAGTTCCATTAAAGGATGTTTGGTTAGATTTTGGAGAAACAACATTTGAATTATTAACCATCCACAAATGTAAATGAATGAATTTGATCCAATTATTTCTTTTAATTAGATTTAATAAATATACTAAAAAATAGGCTAGATGGTTTATTGACAAATAAATTATTTTTTCCAATTTTTATATTGAGTATTTTTCTTACACTTATATTAGACATTATTATAAACTTTGACATCTCAACTATACTCATACCTCAAAACTTATTAATCATTTGTCATCACATGAAAATTTATTTAAAAGAAAAAAATAAAAAAATACAAAGCATGAAAGTCACATCAAATCTATGATAAAAGTTATATTTCATAAAACATAAACAAACTATTCTTATTGTGAAAAAAAATCTAAATAAATACATGGAGGTAAAACATTAAATTACTTATATTATTTTTTATAAATAAAAGCTAAATTATCTAACTTATCAAGATGATGATTTCTTTTATGAAAAATATGATAAACTTTGAATTATATATACGTACAAAAATGCAAGCACCGATGTAATCTCCTTCTAAGTTTCCAATAAACCACTCGTTAATAAAAAAACATAACAAATTAAAGAAGAATAACTTTCCAACTAAAACCTCTGAAAGTCCTCCTCCAATAATTAATACAATAAGTTTGAAGTAGTGGCTGAATAAGTGGCGGCGGGTGAGATTACATCGGGGCGGGCGAGATGATACTATTGTACATGTGATAGAGCAACTATATGATACATCAAATAGTAAAATGGAAACATCATAGATGACATAGTCCAAACACATCAATTAATTGCAATTCAAAGGTTGGCTAAGGTCACTCAAATGTGTAGACATGAAATACAAACACTCTTGTCCTAAGAGATCACTTCACATACATGAATTTCTATTTCTAAATCGTTTAATAGAGGACTTTGTTAAGCACTTAGAATCTTATAAGAATGAAATAATTGTTAGTTATGCATATTCATTAATCTTGTTTGGCTATCAATTTTTCATATGCATTGTCCAACTTGTATTTATAGACATCATAAAAATATTTGTTATGGCCTAATGCTTCTATGTTGTCTTTTGTGTCAAAGTTTTCAATTATGGATGAGCTCCTTTGTTAAGGAAAAGAACATGTTTTTATTTAGGTAATTATATTGTTCACAATGACTATGCTGCAACTAGAATACAACACTCTTAGAGGTAGGTTGTATGTGTCTTAGGATCCACTTTGAAAATTTATAATGTATTGTAGATAACAGGAGAAATACAAAAAGGCGAGGTTGAAATGTGTTTCAAAATCCTTTTAAAACTTTTTTTTGTTTGCAAAGTATACTTTGATGCTTGGTAGTAAGACAACAATTTGTATAACAAACAATTTGTTAGTGAATTTTCAAAATTCTTTTTAGTTAATAGAGACAAAATAACATGCAATGCAAATCAATTCTTTACCAATTAGTCAAATTCCACTAGGCACACTATTTTTGTAAAGTACGAAGGATAATTTTATTTTGGCTCGTAGCTAGTCTTGGCTAACCCATCAAGTATTCTTTGACACTAAGTCACTCTTGGCTAAAATCCCCAAAATTATTTCTGAATGTAACCACTATGGGCCTGCTCATTAGAGTATTATTTAACAAACAATCACTCTTGGCTAAGACAAAGTTTATCTTTTTGATCAACAAATGACAAGTTTCACTCACTAAAGAGTAGTTGTGTCTTTCAACGTTTACAAGGCTAAGCACTCTCTTCTAGTTTGCTAAATGTAAAAAACAAACTGTGACCCTACAAAGCTTTTAGGTGCAAATAAAAATTGTCATAATTTCAACACTTTCAAAACAATGACTTATCTTGCTAAAGCTTTCTTTTTGAAGTATGTCTTTAAATAAGTGTTTAAAGTTATTGTGATAACTTTTCTGTCTATTGCATAACTTTGAACTCATTTTGAATATATCTTCCTCTTCATCAATTGTTTGTTGAGCTTGATCATTGAGAATCATTGAATGCACTTCATGCAACAATAATTACTCTTCTCTTTAGATTGCATAACTTTTTACTCCAAATCATGGCAAAAGCACACACCGTATTATTGGTGTATTGTGGCTCTAGAAAGGGGATGAATAGAGTGTGTAAATAAATTCAAACAACGTAAATAAAAATATTCAAAGTAAAGAGTACAATAGAGAAAAAGCATACACAAGTTTTTTACTAGTTCACCTCCCATTAAGTCTACATCAAGTCTCTTAAGCAACCCACTTAAGATATTCCATTAATCACCACTTAGCGAGTATCACCCTTTCTAGGTTACAATTAATTTCAATCTCTTTGGTATCATAAGTATAAACCTCTCTGAGCTACACCGAATACCAATTTCTCCAAGTATCATTCTCAATCTCCCTTTGAGTTCAAGAATTTTCAATTATATTGAATAATTAGAAAACGACTCTCACAATAGGAAAACACAATTTAACTCACATGTTACAAGTTCACTTAGTGAAGAATTTGTTAAGACAAAATCATCTATAAGACTTATATGTATAAATGCTCTCATGTTTTGAAGTTTAATCAAATAATATTAAACGAGATAAGAAGCTGAAAATGCTTAACCAAAAGAATAGGATAGGCAGAAATATAGGAACAAAATCCCCAATCATCCAGCAATATAGAAAAGCCTTAGGAAAACACTTAGGGTTATAAGCAACGCAAAACAACTAAGTTAAAACTTCTAGACACAATGTTAAACGATTTACAAGTCAAAGCGTCTAAGAGAGTTATGCTAAACGTGTAAGCTATACTGTACCCAATGGTAATCAGTTGAAATCTCAAGAAGTGAAAGGTGTCAAGATAATGTCTTAAACTAAACCCTTTAAAAGCCTCAATCAATAATCCAAAACCATGTAGAAATCGAAACATGCTAAACGCTCTAGCTCTAAAAAGGCAATAACCCAAAAAATCTTTACAACAGACTAGATAATATCATGAGCTAAAATCTTTACTTCGTCCAATGATGAAGTTCTTATTCAACGCTGAGTATCTTAGAGAAAAACTTAAATGATAAACGCTATCTCAACGGTAGAAAATGTAAAAAGCACTTTGTTGATCTGAACAACATTAAATGTCATTAAATGTTCAACGTTCAAAACAACAAAAGTAATAAGAGATAAAACATATCTGCTACATACACAATCTACTATATTCTATGCAGATAACCTACTACACACATCTACATGCTTTATTTGAAAAATATCAAAAGTGGACGTTATAGACAAAGAAGACATTCACGAAATGTTCTCCTCATAAGAAGTCATGTTTGAAAGATAGTACAACCTACTTCGAGCAAAGTACTGAAAAAGCAAGCTTGCTTTAACAAGTTGACTTTAACCAATGACTGCTTCACACGCGAGACAAAGAAGACACAAGATTCAAGGCTAAAGAATTCAGTCTAACGGATATATTTTGAAAAAGCCTTTAAATAAAAGATCATTCAAAGGAAGAATCAAGAGAATAACTTACAACGAAAAATATCATCCTACGAAAAACGTTTAAAAGAGAAGCACTGAAAAACTCAAGCTAAAAGAGAATATCAGAGAAGAGAAAAAGCAAAGTCAAGAAACACTCTCAAGCTTCATTGTAATATTTGCTTACTATTGTAAGAAGAGAGAAAAGAGAAAAGAGAGAAACACCTAGCGAGTCTATAGACAGTATTGTATTGAACACATATAATCTCTGTGAGAGTAATCGTATAAATGACTTATAAATAATCGATTTATTATAATTTTGAAGATAATTAAAACACTTTGTTGTGTAACTCAGGCAAGTTAAGGAAATCTAGGTAGCGTATTAGAGGATACCAGGATTGTCTAGTACTACGAGTGGTGAAACTCAACCAGTCTAGGGTAACAAGAGTTATTCGTTGGCTAGGGATATCAAGAGTGGTGAAGAATACTACACAACCAGGAGTGGGTGAAACTTAACTAGGCAGCGTATCGGGGGATATCAGGAGTACCTAGAGATACCAAGAGTGGTGAGAATATTTTGATCCCTTATTCCTTATTCGACAATTTCACCTAGTATAAGGATTATCATGTGTAAGTATAATATTAATCCTTATATCATCATCCAAAAATATAAATTCAAAACATGATATATTATTGAGCAATAATTATTCTCTAAATTTCTCATCTTCTCCTAAGAAAACATTTAAATCTACTCTTCAAACTCACATTTCCAAATTGACACATTACGATATTATTCCATAAGAAGCTTTGTTTAACTTGTGAAATTGAAGCATATATCACAACAAAAAAATGTCTTGAAACCCATTTAAAGAAAAAATAAATAAATTTACCCTTCCATTGAAATATATAATCTTTGCACATGCACTACAAATTATAAAAAATATGTTCTCTATTGTTAATAATAAAAGTAGGAAGACTAAAGAAGACATAAAATGAATAAACAATTCATTATTGTCATTAGTAAACATCATAACATTTATCTCATTAATATCTAAAATCTTATGATTTTGACAAACAATCATAAATAATACCTCATTACCTTATTAATTCAAATAACTACAATATTAAATATTTTTTAAGTTTAAGCATTTTTATTGCTCTCCAAGAAAGTTACCAACTTTGATGGTTCTCCTTCTAGCTAACCTACACGGTTGGTATTATTCGGCTAATTTTTAAAATACTTAATTGGACATCAATTATTAGTAGGATGTTTAAGAATTATGGTCAAACATTATTAAACTTCCTTTTCATCAATTCTCCACCATCAACTTCATTTTCAATTATTTAGATTGTTTATGATTCCTTAGTTGGAGATATTACACCAAGTTTACTTGTACACATATTTACCACAATTTAAATAAGTGAAATTAAACCTTTCATATTCTAATTTAAGTAAAAAAAAAACATTAGTTTCTTTTTGGATTTTTTCAACACAAATCCTAACCAATTTGCCTCTTTAATAAATAAAAAATAATTTAGAGTATGGTTTCAAACTTGTTTCTAACATGTCCAACTAACTAAAATGGCAACCTAGTAAACCAATCTAGACAACAACCTTTCTCACTATATTGTTGTGAAAGTGAAATAATGATTTCTATCTTTAGACCATGTTATATTAATTTATGATCATCTATGACTCTCAAAGAGTGCATTCCTATAATTATTTACTTTTATAAAATGTACTCAGAAATAATCCTATGAAAAAAATCTATAATACAAATAGAAATTAAGTTATTTCCTTTCATATTAGAGTTTATTTTGTACCTTGATGAAGCTCACATAGTTAGGTAACACATTAATGATGAGAATATATTATCTAAATAGCACATTATTTTTAAAATTGCTTAATAGTATCGGAGATAATTAAGACAAAGACAAAACTCTTAACTAAAATTATCTCCATATAAATCTAATCTTTATCTATTTTTTTCTACCAAAAGGTTAATAGTAGAGAGCAGTTTCTTTACATCTCTTTTCTTATTTAACTTAAAGACTCAATAATTTACGTAATGCATTGTTAAAAAATGGTTTTATTAATCAATAATACTATTCTTGAGTTTTCACAACCAAAATAAAAAGACCCACTCTAGATAATTAGCTACAGAATTGTAAAAGCAATAACCAAGTTAAAATTTGATTTTCAATTTTAGCCTTAATTGAAAAAGTTATAAAATGTTGAGGGTCCACTTTATCAAGCCATTAAAAAACAATTTTATACTAAAAAACAAAATAAAAAAAGAGAAAAGGAAGAAAAACGCGTTTTGCAAAGAGAACACTGTTGAGTCCGAGTCTTGTTTCTCCTTCTTCCCCATCATTTTCCATCGTCTTTTTTCTTCCATATCACAGGATTAGGGTTTTCAAAAACCCTTTCTTCTTCTCTTCGACGTAACTCCTACAACGGGGAAGAAGGGGTTTTCCGTGCGATTCGGTTTTCTTTCACTGTGAGATGTTTTCTTCTTCTTCTCATTGCAGTTCAGTGATCAAATGGAGTTCCCTAGTGAAGTTTCTCTTCTTTGTGGTTCTGTTCTTGTCGCCAAGCGACGCAGTATTGGGGGATTCGGACGAATCTGCTCTCCTTCGTCTGAAGGCATCGTTTTCCGACCCCGCCGGCGTTCTCTCCACATGGACCTCCGCAGCCGGCGCTGACTCTGGCTACTGCTCTTGGTCTGGTGTCCTCTGCAACGCGAACTCCCGGGTGGTCGCCGTCAACGTCACCGGAAACGGCGGCAACCGCCGCAACGGAACCTCTCACCCGTGCAAAGGTTTCTCTCAATTCCCTCTTTACGGATTCGGAGTTCGGCGAACGTGCGAAGGTAGTAAAGGTTCTCTCTTTGGAAACGTTTCTTCTTTTAATTTCATCAGTGTGCTCACGGAGCTTAGGGTTTTGTCTCTCCCCTTCAACGCGTTGGAGGGGGAAATTCCCGAAGCAATTTGGGGCTTGGAAAAGCTAGAGGTTCTCGATTTAGAAGGGAATCTAATAAGTGGATATCTTTCGTTTAGAATTAACGGCTTGAGGAAGTTGAGGGTTTTGAATCTTGGGTTTAATAGGATTGTGGGGGAGATTCCTGGTTCAATTTCGTCTCTTGAGAGTTTGGAGGTTTTGAATTTGGCTGGTAATGGATTGAATGGTTCTGTGCCTGGTTTTGTTGGGAGGCTTAGAGGGGTGTATCTTTCGTTTAATCAGTTCAGTGGGGTTGTTCCGCGAGAGATTGGGGAGAATTGTTGGAAGCTTGAGCATTTGGATTTGTCTGGGAATTCGTTGGTTCAAGGTATTCCGGTGAGTTTAGGGAATTGTGAGAGGTTGAGGACGCTTTTGTTGTATTCCAATTTGTTGGAAGAGGGTATTCCTAGTGAGCTTGGGAAGCTCAAGAGCCTTGAGGTGTTGGATGTGTCCAGGAACACTCTTAGTGGTTCTGTGCCTGGAGAGCTTGGGAATTGCTCGGAGTTGTCAGTCCTTGTGCTGTCAAATCTCTTTGATCCACGCGGGGACGTCGCCGGTGATTTTGGGAAATTGGGTTCGGTGAATGATGAGCTGAACTATTTTGAAGGGTCGATGCCTGTGGAGGTTTTGTCGCTTCCGAAGCTGAAGATATTGTGGGCTCCCATGGTGAATTTGGAAGGCAGTTTTCAGGTAAGTTGGGGTCGTTGTCAGAGCTTAGAGATGGTTAATTTGGCTCAGAATTTTTTCAGTGGGAAATTTCCGAACCAGCTTGGTGTCTGCGGGAGACTGCATTTTCTTGATTTAAGTGGAAACAACCTTACCGGGGTTCTTTCTAAAGAACTTCGCGTTCCCTGTATGAGCACGTTTGATGTTAGCGGGAACATGTTATCTGGTTCAATTCCTGATTTCTCTGATATTGTTTGTCCCCCTGAACCTTCTTGGAATGGCAACCTATTTGAAGATGGTAATATTTCTCCACCATATGCATTATTTTTTTTGTCAAAGGTTTGGGAGAATTCACTTTTCACAGCAATGGGGGGAGTTGGTATTTCGGTTGCTCACAACTTTGGTCGAAACAACTTCAATGGCATTCTGTCATTACCTGTGGCACGGGACAGGCTGGGGAAACAGAGCAGTTACACATTTCTGGTTGGTGAAAATAATCTTACTGAACCATTTCCTACGTATTTATTTGAGAAATGCCATGGGTTAGATGCACTGCTTCTAAATGTCAGTTATAATAGGATATCTGGTCATATTCCTTCCCGTCTCAGTGGGATGTGCAGATCATTGAAATTTTTGGATGCATCTGGAAATCAGCTTGCAGGACGAATTCCCGTTGATTTAGGGAATATGGTCTCCCTTGCATCGCTGAACCTCAGTAAGAATCAGTTAGAAGGTGAGATTCCCACCAACCTTGGCCAGATAAAGAATCTGAAGTTTCTTTCTTTGGCTGGTAATAAGTTAAATGGCTCAATTCCGACCAGCCTGGGGCAGTTGTACTCTTTGGAAATCTTGGACCTTTCTTCAAACTATCTTACTGGTGAGATTCCAAAGGCTATTGAGAACATGAGAAATCTGACAGATGTTTTGCTCAATAACAACAATCTTTCTGGTCACATTCCTGGTGGTTTGGCATATGTCACCACACTCTCAGCATTCAATGTGTCTTTCAACAACTTATCTGGATCATTGCCTTCTAATAGTGGCTTGATTAAATGTAGTAGTGCTGTTGGGAATCCGTTTCTAAGTCCCTGCCGTGGAGTTTCTCTATCTGTGCCGTCAGGAAGTCAACTAGCGCCTATTGATGGCAGCCCTTATAATCCAGCAACTGAACAAGCCACTGGCAAGGACAGTGGTAATGGCTTGAGTTCTATTGAAATAGCATCTATAACTTCTGCTTCAGCCATTTTTTCTGTTCTTATAGCCTTGATTGTTCTATTTTTTTACACTCGGAAGTGGAAGCCTGGGTCCAGGGTTGTTGGTTCTACTAGAAAAGAAGTTACAGTGTTTACTGATATCGGCGTCCCGTTGACATTTGAAAGTGTTGTCCAAGCCACAGGAAATTTCAATGCTGGCAACTGCATTGGGAGTGGAGGTTTTGGGGCAACATACAAGGCAGAGGTAGCACCAGGAGTCTTGGTGGCAGTCAAACGACTTGCAGTTGGACGTTTCCAAGGTGTTCAACAATTCCATGCGGAAACCAAGACCCTTGGGAGGCTTCATCATCCTAATCTTGTCACTCTGATTGGTTATCATGCTTGTGAGACAGAGATGTTTCTCATATACAATTATTTGCCTGGTGGGAATCTTGAAAAGTTCATCCAAGAGAGGTCCACAAGGGTTGTGGATTGGAGGATTCTTCACAAGATTGCATTGGACATAGCCCGTGCACTGGCCTATCTGCATGATCAGTGTGTTCCCCGTGTTCTTCACCGTGATGTGAAGCCCAGCAATATCTTGTTAGATGACGATTTCAATGCTTATCTATCGGACTTTGGATTGGCTAGACTTCTGGGAACATCGGAGACACATGCTACCACTGGTGTAGCCGGAACATTTGGGTATGTTGC
>JAHCHA010013125.1:0-34290 GCA_027742795.1 Vigna hirtella | reverse complement strand
GTTGCTTTTAGTATCAATTTTAAGCATGAAAATAACAGTTTTTCAACTGTTATCACAACCCCAAACTTAGAACTTTGCTTGTCCTCAAGCAAACAAGATGTAACTCAATCTTCTACCAATTCATATAATGGTTCACTCATTCAAAAATCTTCTTTTCAAGATAAGTAAAGGCTTCAATCAAACTTATGACCAAGATTTCAATCAAGACGTGCATATGCTTTGGTGTTCACAAAGTCACTTAATATCCAACAAATGCTATTTTTTATGAATGATCAATCAATTAAGCATGGATGTTCATGTGCTCATGGAATATTTCCTCACTAGGTAAAGTGTTTCACTCAAACACAAGTGTATAAGAGGTAATCACTCATTCACTCCACTATCACAATGTCACCTGAATCAACTTTGCCTTTCATTTAACCACAATCAAAAAAACATTCACAAGCATGCATCATCACAAGGACTTTTCAATGGCTTATAACGTGGCTGGGCTAACAAGAAAATTGGTTTTTCTGGATCACAAAATCCTTGAGTTAAGAGAATCATAACAACACAATTATTCTTATTTTTCCCAACTTGCCTTTGCATTGAGCTTTGCCTTTCTTTTCTTTTCTTTCTCTTTTTCTTTTCACATTCTTATTTCTTAGCTTCTTAGCTCAATGCTTTTCCCTTTTTCTTTTTCATGCTTTCCCAACAACCCCAAACTTGAACATTTATCAATACCACATAAGATTTTCTACTTAACTCAAGGTAAAGCTTTTCAACAAGGTTTTTCAATTTATGTTCAAGGCTAAGGGTTCAAAGGATAGAACACAAAGTGTTCTCTTTCAGTGGGCTAACTTCATGAATTTGGCCAATAAAAAGGGTTCCAACAAACGGCCTTGATCATATGATGCAAAACAAGTAATTGATTCAATCATAGAAAACCTGGGCAAAATCATTCATATTTCGAAAGTAATAGCATTTAATCAATAAAAACTCTGGAGCTCAAAACCTCACATATAAGCTCATTCACATTTGACATACACATCCTGCTTAATCTCACAATCACAATCATAATATCCTGCATTTGTTCACAAAGCTTGTGAATCACCTGTATAAGCATTTTATGTGCACATCTATCTCAACATCAATCAATCAATAATCATCATCAAGCATTACTTATCACACAATCACAGTCAATAGCAAACCATCAAAACAAACCAGGTTTCCAATAGAGTACATCAACCTTAATCTAAAACAGAAGTAAATAAGTTCAGAACACTTAAACCAACAAAAGCATAAGTTCATGATAGCATTCATCAGTAAATGCTATCTCAACTCCTCATCAATCTGAGCTGTCCTCTGTATCTTCCTCATCTTCATCATCTTCAAATGCATCATCATCATCAGCTTCATCTTCTTCCATCTCCCTAACTGAAGCTTCAGCTGCTTCAGCTCCTCCTCCTTGCACCGGCTCCTGTGGCCAAGCTACCACATTATGGAATTCCTCCATAGTCCACCTATGAGCTGGAGGTGTATCATACATCCCCACAATCATCTCAGCAGTAGCCACCTGCCCTCTATGAATGGACTGTAACTGAGCACCTATAAGAGACATGTACATGTCCCTCATCTGGAACGGTTCTGCTTCATGTGTCTCAGCAGATGTCTGGCTCTATGCTTGCCCTCTCTCTCTCTGCGAGCACGGCGTGGTGGAACTGGCTGAGCTGCCTCCTCACCTCCACAGTACTGTCTGTAATAGGCCTCATCAATGGCTTTTCTTGGCCTTTCAAATGGTGGAGCAGAAGTGTCCACCCCAGCTATCTTGCAAAGGTGAGTGATTAAGGAGGGATGTCCTAGGGGTGCTTTGTTATTTGAGGTATTGGCACACACACTAATCTCATCAGCTATCACCTGCCCAATATTAACATTTAAGTTCCTGATAGCACAGTAGATGAAGAGTGCCCTACTGAGAGTAATATCTGACACATGTGAACATGGCTGAATGTTGGCATGAGAAAATGCCATCCAATACTTTGCAAGAGAAGTCAGATCAGTCCTCCTAATGTTTACCACTGAGCCAGATCTATTCCTTTGGAAGTGTCCTCCAGGTATACATAGTACTCTCTCTACATCCTCAAAATCAGCCCCTTCCTCCATGCAAAGAGCAAACTGGCACTGCTCACCAGCCCACACAGTATCCAGGAAGTTATTGATAGTATCAGGATCATACCTGATAGCATGGCCTCTGACATAGCCCAGATAATTTTCAGCTGGATAATCACCAATCTTCTTTGCATTGGTGTAGAATTCTTTTACCACAGCTATGTTGGCAGGTGCAGGATATGTGGCTAGCTTTCCCCAGTCATTCCCTAACAATTGCTCTCCAAATTGAGGAGCAAAGTTAGGTATCATTCCAACTTTTCTCTCCATAAGGAGTCTCCTGTCTTGCACCACCTTGAAGTGCTTCTCATGTTTCCGAGAGAGGAACCTACTAGAATGGGGCTGTTCTGGTTCCTTTTCCTTTCTCTTGGTTGCCATGGTTTTCAATCTTTTTCCTGAAGAGGATGCCATTCCTGCAATCAAATACAGATACAAAACCACAGAACATGATGTTAATCATTAGTCAAACACAAAATACAACTCCTTTCCGAAGCTAAACCACCGCTGAGGGTCAGATTTACCCCTCAGCGCCACCAGTGCCACGTTCCAGAACGCAACAAATCAAAAAAATCAAATCTGGCAGAGTGCCGCTCAGCGGCAATTTACCCCTGAGCGGTAACTCTGCAGAATTTTGAAAAACTTCTTTTTAAGCTGTCCTAACTCCACCCAAATGCAATTTTCAGTTTTCTAGATCAAAATCATGCAGTTTAATCGGTTAAAACATCAATTATATCATCAAATCATGCATAGAAATCAAAACCCCTAAATATTCATGCTTTGACAATCACATTAAAAATTAAGAACCCTAGAATGAACAAAATGCTTTACTTACTTGGGTGGAGATACTAGATGCAATGAGAATGCTTCCAAGCTAAGATGCTCTGTTCCAACCCCAAACTTAGATGAAACACTAGTGAGCAAATGAGTTGAAGAGAGATTTTCTTAAGAGGGAAGAGGGAAAAGATGTGGAAAACCTTGGAAAAGGTATGTGGGAGTGTTTGTGCAGAGAAGAGCCTGAAAATAGAAGCTTATGCGCAGCTTAGGGTATAAAAATACCCTAATGGGCTCGGGTCCCGCTAAGGGGAAACTAAACCCACTCTGCGATAGTACCGCTCAGCGGTAACTTGCCACTTAGCGGCACTTTCGTGAAGTGCTCTTCTCCTTCTTTTCTTAACCTACGTGCCTCCTAAACATGCCCCTCACTGGTTCCCTACAATTCAATTCTCAGGTTACTTATGCACAACCCTATTATACTACTACAATGAAACAAACAAGAACAATCAATCAACTGGGTTGCCTCCCAGGTAGCGCTTGTTTAACGTCACGAGCCTGACCCAAAATCCACCAACACCCATCAGTAGGTGTTACAATCTTACCAACACCCATCAGTAGGTGTTACAAACTTACCAACACCCATCAGTAGGTGTTACAAACTTAGTATCCTTCAGTAGATACTTAACCACCTAGCATCCTTCAGTAGATGCTATATCCAACAAAGTATTTACAAAAATAATGTCCACAAATTAAAAGTTACAAAACAAAATCAAAAGTTTTTAAATCACTAGGTTGCCTCCCAGCAAGCGCTCTTTTAACGTCATTAGCTTGAACCAGTAAAGTTCAAGTTCCTTCTTCATAGTTGATGTTGTTATCCCACCAACTCCTCAGTTGTTTCCTGTGCACTGTTTTGAATCTTCTAAAATGTGGAGATTCAATCTCTATCATCTCCTTCTCTTTATAGCCTTTCACAACCCACAATTTGTTTTTGATTCTCACAGGTGTACCAAGTTGGGGTCTTCCTTTCTTCCAGTCATCAGTAACTTTTCCTCCTTTTCCAATCTTTTTTCCTTTATGCACCTGAAACAACAAACAATGGTTACCTGTGACCTTGGGCTTTTCATCTTGATGACTAGTCATTTGTGCATCTTGAAATGCAGCTTTATAACTAGCCTCTTCCTCCTGTGTTTGCCTCTCATCTTTAAAGACATCTACAACAACTCTCTCCTCTCGGTCCTGGAGCACCACTATACCTTCGTTTACATCAATAATGGCTTTGGCCGTTTTCATAAACGGTCTTCCAAGAATGATAGGTATCCTTTCTGTCTCCATCTTCATCACCACAAAGTCTGCCAAGAACTGGAGTTTACCCACACAAACTATAATGTCCTCTGCAATCCCACATGGTTCCTTTGAAGATCCATCGGCCATCACCAAATTAACCTTTACAGGTTTCACATTAACATTGCCAATTTGCTCCAGTAAAGAGTAAGGTATCAAGTTAACACTTGAACCTAAATCAAGAAGAGCTTTTTTAATCCTTTTCTTCCCTATGGTACAAGGGATAGAAAAACCTCCTGGATCTATCGCTTTAGGAGGGAATGGCTCCTTTTTAACAGTTTTACACTTCTTTGCCTCATTATCTCTACGTCTTTTCTTTGTAGAGACTTCTTCATCAGATTTAGTGTAAACTGTAATTTGTTGTAGAATCTGCTCCCAAGGTGCATCATTATCCACCATCTTGAATAATTTTGTGAAATCCAGTTGTTTCCCTTGATTTATTGGAAAAGGAAAAGTATTTTTGCTCTCTATTTGTCTTTTCTCTTCTGTTTCTCCTCCTTCTAACTCAACTATCTCTTCATTAGTACTCTCTACCACCTTGCATTCTTCTCTAGGGTTAACCTCAGTATTAGCCCCAAAGTTTTTACCTGGCCTCTCTTCCACCTGCTTAGTAATCTGCCCCATCTGAATCTCCAAATTCTTTATAGCAGCTTCAGTGCTCTTTTGGGTAGACTCAGTTTTCTGTATGAAATTATTAAGAGTTTCTTCCATCCTCATGGACCTTTCATTAAGCATAGAAATCTGATGCCATAAGGTGGGTTGCTGCTGCTGCTTATTAAATTGACCGGCTTGCCCAGTTTGCCCTTGACCAATACTTGGGTGTGGTTTCCACCCTTGATTGTAGTTCCCTTGACGGTATTGATTGGTCATGTAGTTCACATCCTCTACGGCTTCTCCTGGAAAGGCACATTGACCATTGATATGGTCGCCCCCACATAATTCACACAACTGAAATTGTACATGTGCAGCAGTTTTCAACTCCTTAGAGAATTGTGCAAGTGTTTTAGTAAGAGTCTCCAGCTGTTGAGTTAGAATTTTATTTTGTGCTAGCAAGGCATCATGTGTCTGTAATTATAGAACTCCTTTCTGTTGCATAGGAGCTCCTCTTTCACTGTTGAGCTCATTATCACTAGTAGCCATATTTTCAATAATTTCTGTTGCTTCCTCTGGAGTTTTCCATTTAATGTTTCCTCCTGCTGAGGCATCAAGCATCATCTTGGTTTGTGAACCAAGACCTCCAAGGAAGGTAAGGACTACTTCCACTTCATCGAATCCATGCGTGGGTGTTTTTCGTAGCAAGCTTTTGTATCTATCCCATGCATGACCCAGTGATTCTTCCATGCCCTGCCTGAATGAAGAAATCTCTTGCTTGCCTTTGTTCACCTTTGATTGTGGAAAGTATTTATTCAGAAACTTGGTTACCACTGCTTCCCACTCTGTGAAGCTTCCCTCTGGAAAAGAATTTAACCAAAGCTTAGCATTGCCTCCTAATGAGAAAGGAAACAAGCTAAGTTTGATCGCTTCATCTGGCACCCCATTGATTTTCACTGTGTTGCAGATCTCATTAAATGTAGTGAGGTGCTCATATGGGCTTTCATGAGATAACCCATTAAATTGATTGCTCTTCACCAGTTGAATCAATGCTGGTTTGACCTCCATGTTAGCTGCATTGACTCTAGGTCTAGCTATACTGTTAAAGTGTTGAGGTCCAGCTGTATTGGTGTAATCAGCAAGAGTTCTTCTGATATTATTGTTCTCCATATTTTCTGTGCTATGGTCAGAACCTTGTGGTGATGGTTGCAGCAGAGTTTCCGGAGGAGGGAAAAGTTCTCTAGATGTTCGGATTCTTCTCCTCCATCTACTCTCTTCTAAACCTTCAAGAAGAGGTTCTGCAGTTATCTTGCTCCTTGTTCGAATTGCCTCCTGCATACACAAGAGAACAAAACCCTAGAATATTTGGTTAACACAAAAAGATATAAGAGAAGATATAAGAGAAGATATAAGATTCAGAGAATAAAATAAAATAAAATAAAAACAGAAAAAATAAAAACAGAAAATAAAAACAGAAAATAAAATAAAATAAAATAAAATAAAATAAAAACAGAAAAAAATAAAAACAGAAATTCAAATTTAAAGTCAAAGATAATCAATAATCACACAAATTAACCAGTTAAACCACGAGTCCCCGGCAACGGTGCCAAAAACTTGATGACAAATTTATGAACACCGAAATACGGCGCCACAAACTTGTTGAACAATCGGCAAGTGTGACCGAATCGTTTCAAGTAATAAACTCGGTAAGACCAAGTATCGTTCTCCCAAAGGACTCACGGCCTAGTTTAGTTATGTGATTCGTTGATTATTTAAGACTTAAGAACGAAATAAGTGGAATTTAATATGCAAAACAGAAAATAAACATGTATGCATGAGTTTTGATCAATGGCTAAAACAAAATACAAACACTTCAATGGAATATATGGATGAGTATGTTGTTGGGGTTATCAATTTCATCTTATCCACTCTCATATATTTTAGGAATTCAACATTCTTTTCATCATTGTTAATGCCACTCTCTAAATTACCTTGCAAGAAGGCCTATCCCTAATTACGAGTTCATACAATTCCTAGCATTCCTAATAATTAGTTCTTTTAGTGCAGGAGCTTAACGACAACTAATATACTATTGGGAGAAATTCCCCGGATCTAGACTTCCCCGTACGTTCCCGTATCGACAAAATCAATAATCATGCATTGAATGAGTTAAACAAAGCAAGCATTGAGCAAAGAGGAAAAACCCTAACTAATGATGAAAGAAAGCATAGGTCTTAAATATAAGATGTAAAAACAAATTCCATATATGAGAGTTTCACAAGACTACATTGATTCCCCAACAACAATACAAGGTTTAGTTCACCATATTCATGGTGAAACTAGATGAATAATAATGGAAGAATGAAATACAAAACCCTAGGACGCCCTAAAGCTTATATACTATTCTAAAATTACAGAAAATTTAGACCCAAGCCCATAAGTGTGCCGCTGAGCGGTAAAGTACCGCTCAGCGGTAAGTGCGTGAGTTATTTTCTCCCCTCAGCGGCCATTTTGCCCCTCAGCGGATCCACCGTGATCTCTTGAGTGCCACTCAGCGGTAAACTGCCGCTGAGCGGCAATTGCAGCTTCTCCTTTTGCACTTTTTGATGTCTTTTCTGATTCCATCTCTCTCCTTCTTCACTTCTTTCACCAAATTCACCTTAAAACCTGCACAAAAACACTGAAATCAAGCATAAACCATTCCAGCTCTCTTATTTCTGAAAATATGAACAAAAGCATGATTTCAAGCTAGTTTCTAAGTGTTAAAGGTTGCTTTTAGTATCAATTTTAAGCATGAAAATAACAGTTTTTCAACTGTTATCACTCGCATTTCTTGGCCTCGGGACCATGCCCAAGCTGGTGGAGGAGGTGGCACGTCCGGCAAGCTATGGCAAAGGATGATGAGGATGATGAGGAAGATTCAGATGCCTTTGAGGGGAGTGATGATAACATCTCCTGTTTTTGTTATTTTTATGCGTGTTTGAATTGTGTTTATTTTGTTTTTAATTTTAGTTTGAGCTATGTACTTGGTTAAATGGATAGTTTGCTGCAATGGTTTGATGTGAAGTGATAAATTGTTTGATTGTGAGCAGTAAGATTATCTTGTGTTTGCCTTATTGTTTTGAGATTCATGTTGAGATACTGATTGCTTTAGCTTTTAAGCACAGATGGTGGTTGCTTATAGTTGTTTAAGATAGATGAATGGTTTCAATTGTGATTAATGTGCTTTGCAGGATGTTATGTAATTGTGGAACTTGAGTTAACCTATGAGAGGTTGGGCTCCAGAGTTTATTGTTGTTGAATGCTATTGTTTTGGAATCACAGTTGATTTTCCCTGAGTTTTTCTGTTAAACTATTTGCTTGCTTGTTAAAAATGATCAAGGCCATATGTTCTTGTTCCTTGTAAGCCAATGCCAAAATTTTAACCCAAAAATTTTTAAATTTGTTTTATCCTTTGAACCTCGAGCTGAATGTGAAAAGAACCTTTGAAATCCTTGTCTTGAGTTGAGTAGACTATGCATGTATGGTATAGGAGAATGGTACAAGTTTGGGGTTGTTTTAAAAGAAGAAGAGAAAGAACATTGAGTAAAGAAAGAAAAGAAAAAGAAGGAAGAAAGAAGAAGAGAAGGATGAGCTCAATGAATAAAAGTTGGGATTAAGTTGAGAAGTGGTTTCTCAAGTGAAAAGTAGAAAGAGAGTTAATGTTAAATTATGAAGTAAATTGTTCACTCTCTTAACTCAAGAAACTTTGTTGTCCAGAAAAACCAGTTTTCTTCTTAGCCCAACCACAATACAAGCCTTAAAGTCCTTGTGATGATAACTTGCTTGTGAATGTGTTTGATGTTGTTTAAATGAAAGGCAAAGTTGATTTGTGTGATGTTAACCCTCGGCAAGTGTACTGAATCGTATCAACTAATAATAAAATGGTAAGACCAAGTATCGTTTCCCAAAGGAATCACGACCTAAACAATTATGTGATTTGTTGATTATCTTAGACTTGTAACCGAAAATATTGTTTTTGAACTATGAAAAATAAACATGAATGCAAAGTTTTGATCAATGGACTTGAAAGATACAAAAACGGTTGATGTATAATATGAATGATTACTTTCTAATTTACCTTAAACCCGATGTCTTGGTGAAGAAAGCCTACTCCTAATCACTAGTTTAATATGTCTTGTCTTCCTAGCAATTATTCATGCATTACATTCGCATAGAAGCTTAAATGCAACCAATCCTCCTATCCCTATGTCTAGGCAATATTGCTCTTGGGAGAATTTCTTCAGTTCTAGATTTACTTATATTTGTCCATACAAATAACATTAATGATCATGCAATTGAATGAGTTAAACAAAGCATGCATAGAGTATAGAAGAAAAACCTTAACAATTAATGAAGGAAAGCACATAGATTAAAGAACCAATTCAATACATGAGAGTTTCAAAGGATTACATCGGTTCTCCAATGACAATGAAGGTTTAGTTCACCATAGACATGGTGAAACTAGATGAAAAACAATGAAAGAATGAAAGACAGAACCCTAGAAGTTGAAGAATAGAGCTTGAGCATCCAAAATCCTCCTCCCAAGGGTGAAGAAAGTGTGATTTCGCCTCTTTCTGTCCAAAGATACTAACCTTAATTCGGCTAAAACCTTATATAGATTCCTAAAAATTACAGAAAATAGGCGCAAGCCCAAACTAAATGGCGCTCAGCGGTAATTAGCGCTCAGCGATAAGTGTGGTTCTTCTATTTTGACGCTCAGCTGCAGTTTTGCCCCTCAGCTGTGACTACGAGCCTTCAGAGTACCGCTAAGCGGTAAAATTGGCGCTGAGCGGTAACTAAGGCTCTTCTTTTGTGCACTTTTCCTTTCTTTTCTTAGTCCAACTCCTGGCTACTTAACTTCTTTCATTCAATTCATCTTAAAACCTGCCAAAACAAGGAAAACCAAGCATAAAACCTATCCAACTCTCTTATTTCCACAACATAAGCAAAAACATGATTTCAAGCTACTTTCTAATTCATAAAGGTTGTCTTTAAAGTCCAAATTAAGTATAAAAATAACAGTTTTTCAACTGCTATCACAAACCCAAACTTAGAACCTTGCTTGTCCTCAAGCAAACAAAATGTAACTCAGTCTTTCACTAATTCATACAATGATTCACCACATTCAAAGCTCTGTTTTCCAAGACAAGTAATTACTCAAATCAGCTCATCACAAAGAATTCAGTCAAGATGCACACATGCTTTGGTGTTCACATAATCACATATTATCCAACAAATGCTATTCTTATGAATTATCAATTAACTAAGCATAGATGTAATCATGTGCTCATGGACTCTTTCCTCACCAGATAAAGTGTTTAACTCAAACACACAAGTGTATAAGAGGTCACTCCTTCACTCTACTATCATAATGTCACATGAATTAACTTTGCTTTTCATTTAACCATAATCAAACACATTCACAAGCAAGTATCATTACAAGGACTTTTCTATACCTTATAATATGGCTGGGCTAACAAGAAAATTGGTTTTTCTGGATCACAAAATCCTTGAGTTAAGTGAATCATCTAAACACAACCATTCTTCCTTCTTCCCAACTTTCTTTTGCATTGAGCCTTTCTTTTTCTTTCTTTTCTTTTCCTTTTTATACTTTTCACATGCTTAGCTCAATGTTTTTCATATTCCCTTTTTAAGCCTCCCAACAACCCCAAACTTGAACATTTATCAATACCACTAGATATCTTCAACTCAACTCAAGGTAAAGCTTTTCAAAATGGTTTTCTATCATGTTTAAAGCTAAGGGTTCAAAGGATAAAACTCAATGTGCTCTCTTTTATTGGGCTAAAATCGTACATTTGGCTAATAAAGGGTTACCAACAAATGGCCTTGATCATATGATACATACAAGCAAGTGATTCAACCATAGAAACCTGGGCAAAGTCATTCATGCTTTCAATGTAATAACATTCAATCACAAAAACTATCGAGTTCAAAACCTCACATATAGGCTCATTCAACATTCCAAATATATATCCTGCTTAGCATCATAATCACAATCACAACATCATGCATTTGTTCACATAACTCGTGAACAACCACCTGTATATCAGCATATAGTGCATAATCTCAACATCAATCAATATCCAAGCATCATCAAGCAATACTCATCATGCATAAATCACAAGCAAACGATCATAGCAGATAAAGTTTCAAACTGAGTACATCACAACTTATTCTAATAACATAAGCAAATAAGTTCAACAGTACAAAACAAAAGATAACAACTTCTGCCCTAGAGGTGATAACATCCATCAGTAGATGCTATCTCAGCTCCTCATTAACCCATGTTGTCATCTGAATCTTTCTCCTCTCCATCATCTTCAAAATCTTCAAACTCATCATCATCATCATTGTTGAACTCATCCATGGTCCACCGATGTTTAGGGGGTGTATCATACATCCTAATTATCATCTCCGCTACGGCCACCTATCCTTTGTGGATGGACTGCATCCTAGCATCTATAAGAGACATATACATGTCCCTCATCTGAAATGGCTCTTCCTCATGAGGCTCTGCAGATGCCTGGCCCTGTGGTGGTCCTCTCCCTCTACGAGTACGGCGTGGTGGCACTGGCTGAGCTGCCTCATCACCTCCACAATACTGTCTGTAATAGGCCTCATCAATAGCTTTCCTAGGCCTCTCAAATGGTGGTGTAGAGATATTCACCCCAGCTAGCTCACATAGGTGTGTAATCAAAGATGGATGCCCTAAGGGTGCTTTGTTGTTCATAGTGTTGGCACACACCTGTATCTCATTGGCTCTGACGTGTCCAATATTAATGCTCATCCCTCTGAGCACACAATACAAAAGAAGCGCCCTGCTGACAGTAATATCCAAGACATGTGAACACGGATGGATGTTGGCATGAGAGAATGTCATCCAATACTTTGCTAAAGGAGTCAGATCAGCTCTCCTGATGTTCACTACTGCACCATTCCTGTTTCTCTGAAAGTGCCCTCCAGGCACACATAGCACACTTTCCACATCACCAAAGTCTGCTCCTTCTTCCATATTTAGAGAAAACTGACACTCCTCACCAGCCCATTCAGTATCTAAAAATATGTTAATGGAATCAAGGTCATACCGAATGGCGTGTCCTCTAACATAGCTCAAATAATCCTCAGCAGGATGATCACCCAACCTCCTTGCGTTGGTGTAGAATTCTTTCACCATTACTATGTTAGCTGGTGCAAGATAAATGGCTAGCTTCCCTCAGTTCCTGTTTTCCAATTGCTCTCCAAACTATGGGGAAAAATAAGGTATCAGTCCAACCTTCCTTTCCATTAATAGCCTCCTATCTTGGACAACATTGAAGTGGCGCTTGATGAGTCAATATTTTCTTCACTTTACTTAGCTTATTGTGCTAGATTTAATCAGGGAATTGTGCTTGAATGTCCAATATTTTCCCATTTTTCCTAATTATGCATAATTTGATCAGAAATTCGTATTTTAATTAATTTGAATTATTTGACCTAATTATTTGCATTATTAATTGCAGGGAAGATTTTGAAATACAATTTGGAACATTTGGAGGATAAATAAGAAATGGCAATTGGGCCCAAAGGTGGAGGTTTATTTTTGATGTGCAACACAAGATTTTATTTTGGAGAATGCACTTGATTTTCCTTTAGAAGCAGCAACCACATGGTGTCATGGCTGGATTCATTTTGGGCTTATTAGAAAAGGTGCATTCAATTGAAGAGGTGCACACGGGTTGGGTTGGAATTCACGTCCAGTAGAAGCATCTTTCTTTTTTTTTTCAATTGAAGAAGAGTTGGTTGGAGCAACGCACATGGTCCAGCATGCCACGGCCTGCACCCATTTATTTCTTCATCCAACAATCCAACACGTGAAGAATGGAGGTGCAGCAAAAGAAGAGAGCAGCCCACATTGGCACGTCTAACTAGGCACACAGACAGTAGTACGTGAGGAGGTGTCACGGCCCATGGCAGCAGAATGCACGTCCATTCGTAGTCCAACACGTGAAGAAAGAGCCCAGCAGCAACACGGGTTATGTCCAACAAGCTTCACGCGTCCAACAAATTAGGAGGTCAGCTGCAGCGTGCTTGAGGAGGTGCTGGGAGAGAAATGGGCAGCAGGGCCTGGTCCAACATCCAGCCTTCACACGACAGCAGAGAGCAGCGGATTCGGTCCAGCAACCCTTCACGTCCGAAAGCCTTCAGGTCCAGGCACCACAAGGCATTCATTATTCTTTCTCACTTAGGAAGCAGAGGAGATAGTGAAAACCGTGATTCATGAAGGAGAGGGAGAAAAGATGGAGGGCTACGGCTGAAGCGGTGTAGAGGAGGCGCTTCATTTTGGCTTTGATTCACGGAAAGGAGCTGCACGAGCACACAAGAAGTTGCTTCCACGTCCAGCAATAGAGTCATTCATCTTTCATTTTAGGAGTTCACGTCCAGTAGTGGTGTCATGGCTGGGAGCACGGGATGCTGCTGCACGAAGAATTGAGCTGGAAGAAGTGAAGCAAACGATGATTGATTTAGGAGAGCACACTGTTGTCACGTCCACGAGGAGGCATGTGGCTGATTTCATTGAGCAAGAGAAGAGAGTTTGGAGATGAAGAAACGGAGGTGGTGTCACGGCCTGGAGAAGCACATTTCATTTTCTTTCTTATGAAGCAACACATTAGAGAATAGCAAGCGGTGATAGATTAAGCTGGAGAGAAACTCTCGAGATTGGCTGGTGCACGCTGGTTCATGGAGTTTGTTTTGGCTGGAGAAGAACGCACTGTTACGTCCAGCAAAGGGAGAGGCCACATCCAACATTTTCATTTCATTTTCCACATCCAATCTCGGTTACATTAAATGTTCAGCTCAAGCCTTGTTTATTTTATTTTATTCCATTTCCACGGTGCTTCAATTTGTTGACGCGTTGCATTCAGTTAAATGCGTTTTTCTTCCAAGCTGTATTCTCACTTCAATTGGTTCAAGTTCCCTTCAGTTAGTAGCTTACTAGTTGCATTCAATAACTTGCACGCGCTTGTTTCCAACACTGATTTCATTTGGAATGAAGAGCACATTTCATTTTCTTACATTTAGTAAAAGGGACGTTATGGGAGAGGTGATATACGGTGATGGACTTTTAATTTCTTGGAGAAAAGCATGTGATTTTATTTGGAGAAATCCACTTGCATTTTAATTTGTCACGCACCTTTAGCATTTAATTTCTTGAGCATTTATTTTTACTTCCAAGCTACAATGCACATACCATGTTTTAGTTTAAGCGTAGCAATTTTCTTTTTCTTTAAGTGGTTCACACAATTTATATTTCATTTTTAGCCAAGTGGTTCTTTATCTTTCTACATTTCCAATTTCCTCACTTACTTTAAAGATGATTCGATGTCAATGTAGAACCATTCGGTCATCTGTAGGACCGTTCGGTCTTCATGCTTTGTTCATTTATTTCAATGTTTTCAATTATGTTTGGTTGTATTTAATTTCCAATTTTAATTTAGTTCATTTCTAATCACAAAAACACTTTCAAAACCTCCCCATTACGTGTATGACCTAAGCCTCGAACCACATTTGGTCCTTGAGAGACTTCCTATCACTATACTGCATTTCTAATTCACATCAAATTTGTATGGGGTGCGACAACCCATCAAATTTTGGCGCCGTTGCTGGGAAAGATGATTATGCTGTTTGAGAGGTTGATTTGATTGTGACAAATACCCTGTGTGAGAATTTGAGCCACTTGATATTCTTTCTTGTGTGTGATATGTCTCTTGATTGCTTGCGCATATGCCTTGGCTTCACTCTTGTTGATAATTCTTGATTGATATGCATGTTTGGAAGTGATAAAGGCATTTTTGTTCTTGAGCCTCTCTAGCCAAATAAGCTTATCTTGTTCTAATCCTTTGATAACCCCTTTTGAGCCTATACTTTCCTCATTTCTTTGTTTTGAAGCTCATACACTAGCCCTAAGTGAAAAACCATGATCACCTTAACCTTAGGGAATTTTGGAGCTTTGGAAGTGTTTTGGGAACAAGTGTGGTCTCCCTGGGGATTCTTATGAATTGGCTAGTTGGTTCCTCTTCTTGTTTTGTGTTTGTAAATATGTTGTGTATCTTGTCTCTTATAGTTGTGTCGTAGATAGAGAGAAAAGAAAAAAAAATTACAGAAAAATGAAAAAAAAAATAAAAAAAAATTGTGAATAATGGAGTCAAGAAGAGGATTGAATTAGAGGTTTTGGGTGTGAGTTGACTGTGTTTACACTTGTTCCCCATTGCTCCTCTATTTCTTTTGGTTTGTAGCTTCTCATCCATATTTATCCTCCCTTGTCCTTGGCCCCATTACATCCATAAAAGACCTTTTGATTTGAACATGCATATGTTTTGAGTGTTGATATTAGAGGCTTGCCAAGTCTGTTGTTGCTTGCTTTCTTGAGTGCATTGAGTTGAAATTCTTTACCTTAGACACTTGAGAGAAACACTGATAGTGCATCTGTGAGTTTCTGTTGCTTTTGATTCACCTCTCAAACTGATTGATCTTTTTGCCATGCTTGGAAGTGCTTGGAGAATTTCATGAGTATCTGCTTTCTTTGATTCTGTGTTGGATATATTGTTTACTTCTTTTCTCTGTCCAGATTTCTTAAGAACTGTGTAATTTTGTTTCTGTCCTTGTCAGTCTTTGTTTTCTGTGCGCTGATGTTTGTGTCACTTCCCTGATGTCCTTTGAACTATTCCTTGATTTGCGTCTTGATTTTTCCCAGGAGTGCAAAAGACTAAGTGTGGTCTATTTTGATGAGTCAATATTTTATTGACTTCACTTAGTTTAGTGTGCTAGAATTAGTCAGGGAATTGTGCTTAAATGTCCGATATTTTTCCGTTTTTGCTAATTGTGCTTAATTTGACAAAAAAAATTCTTATTTTAATTAATTTGAATTATTTGAGCTAATTATTTGCATTATTAATTGTAGGAAAATTGTTGGATAATTATATTTTAAGCTAAAATGAGAGGAGGTGTGAATTTCATTTTTGGGTGCTTCAAATGGAAAAGGAGGTGCACAAAGAAAGCAAACGGCCCAGCAATACAAGTCTTGATGCCACATCCTGCTTGCTGCATCCGAAAAGCACCAGCAGCCAGCAACAACAACACGCTAATCTCAATGGGCTGGACTTCACGCTCCCAGCTGATTCACGTGGCACAGCAGCAGCAACACGGCCCAAGGCTGCCACGTTTTGAAGTGCAGCACACGTCCAGCAAGCTGGAAAGAGGTAGCGTCCAAAGGATGGGGGTGGCAATGAGAAAGCATCCAGCGAGAACAAGGGATTGGCTCTTCAATGGACAGCAGCAGCGGAGCCCAATTAATAGGAGGTAGGTCCAGCAAGGTTGGAGATGAGGCTGGACACGCTGGCAGTTGGGAAGGTCTCCACGGGTCATTCAACCTTCAAATAAGGGCAGCCGCCAGCCGAGCAGGGAGGAGGTTTTTAGAGTGATGTAAGGTAGAGAAAGAAAAAAGGGAAGAACGGAGAGGGAGATATGGAAGGCTACGGTTGAGGAGAGAATGCACATTTGATTTTGGCTGGAAGCAGCAGCAACATGTGTGCTTATGGAAGCGTGGTCCAGCCGCCATGAAAAAAAAGAGGAGGAGAGAATTCATTTTCACGGAGAAGGCTGGAACGTTTTTATTCTTCTTGGAGTTTATCATTGAATAAAAAAAACGAGGATTAGCTTTTGTGCTTGAGTGTTTTGTAGCTTTTCTTTTGAATTGAAGGTTTGAGAAATGAGGAAGTGATTACGTGGAGCAAGGCAGAAGCAGCAGCGTTGCATGGTGTGCACGGTGATGATTCATGGAGAAGGGTGTGCACGGGAATTAATTAAAAGCTCAAGTCTTTTCTTTGCTGGCACGGTGCATTTACATTTTGTTTGCATATGCTGATTCAATTGCACGGAACATTAATTGGTTTATTTCCTAGCATTGTTAAGCACCTTTCATTTATATTTTATTCCAGCAATGCAGATTTTCTTTCTTTTAAAAAAATGGTGGACGAAATTTGGTGAAGCACGCAGCTGACTCATTTTATTTTATTTTCACTGTTTAAGCATTTTTAATTTATTGTTTCCATGATGAATGTGTGGGATAGATAACTACAATGAGCATTAATCTTTTTAATTTAAGTGTTGCATTTTAATAGCTTTAATTGTGTTTGGATATTTATCTTTTGCATTGTTTAGTTTACTTTTTCCGTTCATTATGCTGTTTATTCTGTTTGATTTCTTTATCATCCTGTATTTTTAATTTCCTCATTCGCTTTAGAGACCGTTTAGTCTTAATGTAGAACGTTCGATTTCGATTATCTGTAGGATCGTTCGGTTTTCATGCTTTGGTCATTTATTTTAATGTTTTCAATTATGTTTGGTTGTATTTAATTTCAAATTTTAATTTAGTTCATTTTTAATCACAAAAACACTTTAAAAACCCCCCACTACGTGTTTGACCTATTACCTGAACCACATTTGGTCCTTGAGAGACGACCTAGGAGTCACTTCCTAGCTTATACTGCATTATTTCTTGCAATCAAATTTGATGGGCCGCGACAACTTGCATCAATTGGTAAAGGACACCTAGGGCAAGCTAGGAAGAAGAAGAGTTGGTGTCGCAAATACCGCTCAACGGTAATTACCGCTGAGCGCGATCACTGCAGATTGGGTGGACTGTTTTGTTTTAATTGGGCTCAGCGGGATTTGGCCCATTAGGCCTCTTTTATACCCTAGGGGTTGTTTTGGTAAACACTTTCAGATCTCACTCTTCTCACACACTCTCAAGTACTCTCCCAAGTGTTCTCTTCATTTTTCCCTTCTTCCCCCTTCATAAAAACTCTCTTCCACTCACTTTTGCATAAAGTTTCCATCCAAGTTTGGGGTTTGGTGAGAGCATTGCTTTTAGGGGCTGATTTTTTCATATTTCTAGAGCATTCTTCACTCATCTAGCATCTCCACCCAAGTAAGTATAAGCATTTTACATTCTAGTGTTTTTGAAATCATGAATTGGTATGAACATGGTTGTCTAAGCATGATTCTTGAGGGATTTTGATGCATGATTATATGAATTAATTGTTGTTTGGACCAATTAAACTGCTTGATTTGGGTTTGGAACTAGGAAGAATGCATATGGGTGGAGATTAGGCGCATTTTTGCAAGATTTTGAAAAATCTACAGAATCGCCGCTTTGTGGAAATTTCCCCTGAGCGCGATTATGGCAGAGTGGTTTTTTATGCTTCTTTTGCTTGCTGGTTTTGATGCACAGGTTGCGCTGAGGGGTTTTGATTACCCTCAGCGGTGACAGGAATGGTTTTAGGGAGTTGTTTGTGGTTTACTAATGCTTAATGAGGTTTCTTGTGGTTTTGTGATTTGTGTTTGATGCAAGGATGACCTCCTCATCGGGCAAGAGAATCAAGACTATAGGATCCAAGAGGAAGGATAAGGAACCAGAATGCTCCTATGCCAGCAAGCATGAGCGCTGATGAGGGTCGCACGCCATAAAAACTTGATGTGCATTAAAAATGCAGTATAGTGCTAGGAAGTGACTCCCAGGTCGTCTCTCAAGGACCAAATGAGGTTCGAGGCTTAGGTCAAACACGTAGTGGGGGGTTTTGAAAGTGTTTTTGTGATTAGAAATAACTGGAAATTAAATACAACCAAACATAATTGAAAACATTGAAATAAATGAACAAAGCATGAAGACCGAACGGTCCTACAGATGACCGAATGGTTCTACATTGACATCGAATGATCTCTAAAGCAAGTAAGGAAATTGGAAATGCAGAAAGATAAAGAACCACTTGGCTAAAAATGAAATACAAATTGTGTGAACCACTTAAAGAAAAAGAAAATTGCTACGCTTAAACTAAAACATGGCATCTGCATTGTAGCTTGAAAGTAATATTAAATGCTCAAGAAATAAAATGCTCAAGGTGTGTGACAAATTAAAATGAAAGTGGAGCTCTCCAAATAAAATCACATGCTTTTGTCCAAGAAATTAAAAGTCCACCTCCCAAAACGTCCCTTTTACTAAATGTAAGAAAATGAAATGTGTTCTTCATTCCAATAGAAATCAATGTTGGAAACAAGCGCGTGCAAGTTATTGAATGCAACTCGTAAGCTACAAAATGAAGGGAACTTGAACCAATTGAAGCGAGAATAAAGCTTGGAAGAAAAATGCATTTATATGAATGCAACGCGTCAACAAATTGAAGCACCATGGAAATGGAATAAAATAAAATAAAGAAGGCTTGAGATGCACATTTAATGTAACCGAGATTGGATGTGTAAAATACGCGTCAACAAATTGAAGCACCGTGGAAATGAAATAAAATAAAATAAACAAAGCTTGAGCTGAACATTTAATGTAACCGAGATTGGATGTGGAAAATTAAATGAAAATGTTGGATGTGGCCTCTCTTTTTGCTGGACGTGACAGTGCGTTCTTCTCCAGCCAAAACAAGCTCCATGAATCAGCGTGCACCAGCCAATCCCGAGAGTTTCTCTCTAGCTTAATCTATCACCGCTTGTTATTCTCTAATGTGCTGCTTCATAAGAAAGAAAATGAAATGTGCTTCTCCAGGCCGTGACACCACCTTCATTTCTTCATCTCCAAACGCTCTTCTCTTGCTCAATGAAATCAGCCACATGCCTCCTTGTGGACGTGATAGCAGTGTGCTCTCCTTAATCAATCACCGTTTGTTTCACTTCTTCCAACTCCATTCTCCGTGCAGCAGCATCCCGTGCTTCCAGCCGTGACACCACTGCTAGACGTGAACTCCTAAAATGAAAGATGAATGACTCTATTGCTGGACGTGGCAACAGCTCCTTGTGTGCTCGTGTAGCTCCATTCCGTGAATCAAAGCCAAAATGAAGCCCCTCCTCTGCACCGCTTCAGCCGTAGCCTTCCATCCTTTCTCCCTCTCCTTCTTGAATCACCATTTTCACTATCTCCTCTGCTTCCTAATTGAGAAAGAATAATGAATGCCTTGTGGCGGCTGGACCTGAAGGCTTTTGGACGTGAAGGGTTGCTGGACCGAATCCGCTGCTCTCTGTTGTCGAGTGAAGGCTGGATGCTGGACCAGGCCCTGTTGCCCATTTCTCTCCCAACACCTCCTCAAGAACGCTGTAGCTCACCTCCTAATTTGTTGGACGCATCAAGCTTGTTGGACATAACCTATGTTGTTGCTGGGCTCTTTCTTCACGTGCTGGACTGCGAATGGACGTGCATTCTACTGCCATGGGTCGTGACAACTCTTCACGTGCTGTTGTCTGTGTGCCTAGTTCGACCTACCAATGTGGGTTGCTCTCTTCTTTTGCTACACCTTCATTCTTCACGTGTTGGATTGTTGGATGAAGAAATAAATGGGTGCAGGCCGTGGCATGCTGGACCATGTGCGTTGCTCCAACCAACTCTTCTTCAATTGAAAAAAAAAAGAAAGATGCTTCTACTGGACGTGAATTCCAACCCAACCCGTGTGCACCTCTTCAATTGAATGCACCTTTTCTAATAAGCCCAAAATGAATCCAGCCATGACACCATGTGGTTGCTGCTTCTAAAGGAAAATCAAGTGCATTCTCCAAAATAAAATCTTGTGTTGCACATAAAAAATAAACCTACACCTTTGGGCCTAATTTCCATTTCCAATTTAACCTCCAAATGTCCCAAATTGTATTTCCAAAATCTTACCTGCAATTAATAATGCAAATAATTAGCTCAAATAATTCAAATTAATTAAAATACGAATTTCTGATCAAATTAAGCACAATTAGGAAGAATGGAAAAATACTGGACATTCAAGCACAATTCCCTGATTAAATCTAGCACAATAACCTAAGTGAAGTGAAGAAAATATTGACTCATCAAAATAGACCATACTTAGTGTTTTGCACTCCTGGGCAAAATCAAGACGCAAATCAAGGAATAGTTCAGAGGACATCAAGGGTACGACACAAACTTAGCACACAGAAAACCAAGACTCACAAGGAAACGAAAAGAATTACACAGTTCTCAAGGAATCTGGACAAAGAAAAGATGTAGACAATATCCAACACAAAATCAAGGAAAGCAGATACTCATGAAATCATCCAAGCAATTCAAGACATGGCAAAATGATCAATCAACTCAAGAGGTGAATCTAAAGCAACAAAACCTCACAGATGCACTATCACTGTATCTCTCAAGTGTCTAGGGTAAACAACGTCAACTCGATGCACTCAAGAAAACAAGCAACAACAGACTTGGCGAGCCTCTAATATCAACACTCAAAACATATGCATGCTCAAATCAAAAGGTCTTTTCATGGTTGTAATGGGGCCAAGGACAAAGGAGGATAAAATATGGATGAGAAGCTACAAATCCAAAGAAATAGAGGAGCAATGGGGAACAAGTGTAAACACAGTCAAATCACACCCAAACCTCTAATTCAATCCTCTTCTTGACTCCATTATTCACAATTTTTATTTCTAATTTTTTTTGTATTTTTTTTCTTTTCTCATCTTGTCTCTTTTTCTTTTCTCAATTTAGGACTCAACTGTAAGAGACAAGATACACAACATATTTAGAAAAATGAAACAAGAAGAGGAACCAACTAGCCAAGTCATCAGAATCCCCAAGGAGACCACACTTGTTCCCAAAACACTTCCAAAGCTCCAAAATTCCCTAAGGTTAAGGTAATCATGGTTCTTCACTTAGGGCTAGTGTATGAGCTTCAAAACAAAGAAATGAGGAAAGTATAGGCTCAAAAGGGGTTATCAAAGGATTAGAACAAGATAAGCTTATTTGGCTAGAGAGGCTCAAGAACAAAAATGCCTTTATCACTTCCAAACATGCATATCAATCAAGAATTATCAACAAGAGTGAAGCCAAGGCATATGCGCAAGCAATCAAGAGACATATCACACACAAGAAAGAATATCAAGTGGCTCAAATTCTCACACAGGGTATTTGTCACAATCAAATCAACCTCTCAAACAGCATAATCATCTTTCCCAGCAACGGCGCCAAAATTTGATGGGTTGTCGCACCCCATACAAATTTGATGTGAATTAGAAATGCAGTATAGTGATAGGAAGTCTCTCAAGGACCAAATGTGGTTCGAGGCTTAGGTCATACACGTAATGGGGAGGTTTTGAAAGTGTTTTTGTGATTAGAAATGAACTAAATTAAAATTGGAAATTAAATACAACCAAACATAATTGAAAACATTGAAATAAATGAACAAAGCATGAAGACCGAACGGTCCTACAGATGACCGAATGGTTCTACATTGACATCGAATCATCTTTAAAGTAAGTGAGGAAATTGGAAATGTAGAAAGATAAAGAACCACTTGGCTAAAAATGAAATATAAATTGTGTGAACCACTTAAAGAAAAAGAAAATTGCTACGCTTAAACTAAAACATGGTATGTGCATTGTAGCTTGGAAGTAAAAATAAATGCTCAAGAAATTAAATGCTAAAGGTGCGTGACAAATTAAAATGCAAGTGGATTTCTCCAAATAAAATCACATGCTTTTCTCCAAGAAATTAAAAGTCCATCACCGTATATCACCTCTCCCATAACGTCCCTTTTACTAAATGTAAGAAAATGAAATGTGCTCTTCATTCCAAATGAAATCAGTGTTGGAAACAAGCGCGTGCAAGTTATTGAATGCAACTAGTAAGCTACTAACTGAAGGGAACTTGAACCAATTGAAGTGAGAATACAGCTTGGAAGAAAAACGCATTTAACTGAATGCAACGCGTCAACAAATTGAAGCACCGTGGAAATGGAATAAAATAAAATAAACAAGGCTTGAGCTGAACATTTAATGTAACCGAGATTGGATGTGGAAAATGAAATGAAAATGTTGGATGTGGCCTCTCCCTTTGCTGGACGTAACAGTGCGTTCTTCTCCAGCCAAAACAAACTCCATGAACCAGCGTGCACCAGCCAATCTCGAGAGTTTCTCTCCAGCTTAATCTATCACCGCTTGCTATTCTCTAATGTGTTGCTTCATAAGAAAGAAAATGAAATGTGCTTCTCCAGGCCGTGACACCACCTCCGTTTCTTCATCTCCAAACTCTCTTCTCTTGCTCAATGAAATCAGCCACATGCCTCCTCGTGGACGTGACAACAGTGTGCTCTCCTAAATCAATCATCGTTTGCTTCACTTCTTCCAGCTCAATTCTTCGTGCAGCAGCATCCCGTGCTCCCAGCCATGACACCACTACTGGACGTGAACTCCTAAAATGAAAGATGAATGACTCTATTGCTGGACGTGGAAGCAACTTCTTGTGTGCTCGTGCAGCTCCTTTCCGTGAATCAAAGCCAAAATGAAGCGCCTCCTCTACACCGCTTCAGCCGTAGCCCTCCATCTTTTCTCCCTCTCCTTCATGAATCACGGTTTTCACTATCTCCTCTGCTTCCTAAGTGAGAAAGAATAATGAATGCCTTGTGGTGCCTGGACCTGAAGGCTTTCGGACGTGAAGGGTTGCTGGACCGAATCCGCTGCTCTCTGCTGTCGTGTGAAGGCTGGATGTTGGACCAGGCCCTGCTGCCCATTTCTCTCCCAGCACCTCCTCAAGCACGCTGCAGCTGACCTCCTAATTTGTTGGACGCGTGAAGCTTGTTGGACATAACCCGTGTTGCTGCTGGGCTCTTTCTTCACGTGTTGGACTACGAATGGACGTGCATTCTGCTGCCATGGGCCGTGACACCTCCTCACGTACTACTGTCTGTGTGCCTAGTTAGACGTGCCAATGTGGGCTGCTCTCTTCTTTTGCTGCACCTCCATTCTTCACGTGTTGGATTGTTGGATGAAGAAATAAATGGGTGCAGGCCGTGGCATGCTGGACCATGTGCGTTGCTCCAACCAACTCTTCTTCAATTGAAAAAAAAAAGAAAGATGCTTCTACTGGACGTGAATTCCAACCCAACCCGTGTGCACCTCTTCAATTGAATGCACCTTTTCTAATAAGCCCAAAATGAATCCAGCCATGACACCATGTGGTTGCTGCTTCTAAAGGAAAATCAAGTGCATTCTCCAAAATAAAATCTTGTGTTGCACATCAAAAATAAACCTCCACCTTTGGGCCCAATTGCCATTTCTTATTTATCCTCCAAATGTTCCAAATTGTATTTCAAAATCTTCCCTGCAATTAATAATGCAAATAATTAGGTCAAATAATTCAAATTAATTAAAATACGAATTTCTGATCAAATTATGCATAATTAGGAAAAATGGGAAAATATTGGACATTCAAGCACAATTCCCTGATTAAATCTAGCACAATAAGCTAAGTAAAGTGAAGAAAATATTGACTCATCAAGCGCCACTTCAATGTTGTCCAAGATAGGAGGCTATTAATGGAAAGGAAGGTTGGACTGATACCTTATTTTTCCCCATAGTTTGGAGAGCAATTGGAAAACAGGAACTGAGGGAAGCTAGCCATTTATCTTGCACCAGCTAACATAGTAATGGTGAAAGAATTCTACACCAACGCAAGGAGGTTGGGTGATCATCCTGCTGAGGATTATTTGAGCTATGTTAGAGGACACGCCATTCGGTATGACCTTGATTCCATTAACATATTTTTAGATACTGAATGGGCTGGTGAGGAGTGTCAGTTTTCTCTAAATATGGAAGAAGGAGCAGACTTTGGTGATGTGGAAAGTGTGCTATGTGTGCCTGGAGGGCACTTTCAGAGAAACAGGAATGGTGCAGTAGTGAACATCAGGAGAGCTGATCTGACTCCTTTAGCAAAGTATTGGATGACATTCTCTCATGCCAACATCCATCCGTGTTCACATGTCTTGGATATTACTGTCAGCAGGGCGCTTCTTTTGTATTGTGTGCTCAGAGGGATGAGCATTAATATTGGACACGTCAGAGCCAATGAGATACAGGTGTGTGCCAACACTATGAACAACAAAGCACCCTTAGGGCATCCATCTTTGATTACACACCTATGTGAGCTAGCTGGGGTGAATATCTCTACACCACCATTTGAGAGGCCTAGGAAAGCTATTGATGAGGCCTATTACAGACAGTATTGTGGAGGTGATGAGGCAGCTCAGCCAGTGCCACCACGCCGTACTCGTAGAGGGAGAGGACCACCACAGGGCCAGGCATCTGCAGAGCCTCATGAGGAAGAGCCATTTCAGATGAGGGACATGTATATGTCTCTTATAGATGCTAGGATGCAGTCCATCCACAAAGGATAGGTGGCCGTAGCGGAGATGATAATTAGGATGTATGATACACCCCCTAAACATCGGTGGACCATGGATGAGTTCAACAATGATGATGATGATGAGTTTGAAGATTTTGAAGATGATGGAGAGGAGAAAGATTCAGATGACAACATGGGTTAATGAGGAGCTGAGATAGCATCTACTGATGGATGTTATCACCTCTAGGGCAGAAGTTGTTATCTTTTGTTTTGTACTGTTGAACTTATTTGCTTATGTTATTAGAATAAGTTGTGATGTACTCAGTTTGAAACTTTATCTGCTATGATCGTTTGCTTGTGATTTATGCATGATGAGTATTGCTTGATGATGCTTGGATATTGATTGATGTTGAGATTATGCACTATATGCTGATATACAGGTGGTTGTTCACGAGTTATGTGAACAAATGCATGATGTTGTGATTGTGATTATGATGCTAAGCAGGATATATATTTGGAATGTTGAATGAGCCTATATGTGAGGTTTTGAACTCGATAGTTTTTGTGATTGAATGTTATTACATTGAAAGCATGAATGACTTTGCCCAGGTTTCTATGGTTGAATCACTTGCTTGTATGTATCATATGATCAAGGCCATTTGTTGGTAACCCTTTATTAGCCAAATGTACGATTTTAGCCCAATAAAAGAGAGCACATTGAGTTTTATCCTTTGAACCCTTAGCTTTAAACATGATAGAAAACCATTTTGAAAAGCTTTACCTTGAGTTGAGTTGAAGATATCTAGTGGTATTGATAAATGTTCAAGTTTGGGGTTGTTGGGAGGCTTAAAAAGGGAATATGAAAAACATTGAGCTAAGCATGTGAAAAGTATAAAAAGGAAAAGAAAAGAAAGAAAAAGAAAGGCTCAATGCAAAAGAAAGTTGGGAAGAAGGAAGAATGGTTGTGTTTAGATGATTCACTTAACTCAAGGATTTTGTGATCCAGAAAAACCAATTTTCTTGTTAGCCCAGCCATATTATAAGGTATAGAAAAGTCCTTGTAATGATACTTGCTTGTGAATGTGTTTGATTATGGTTAAATGAAAAGCAAAGTTAATTCATGTGACATTATGATAGTAGAGTGAAGGAGTGACCTCTTATACACTTGTGTGTTTGAGTTAAACACTTTATCTGGTGAGGAAAGAGTCCATGAGCACATGATTACATCTATGCTTAGTTAATTGATAATTCATAAGAATAGCATTTGTTGGATAATATGTGATTATGTGAACACCAAAGCATGTGTGCATCTTGACTGAATTCTTTGTGATGAGCTGATTTGAGTAATTACTTGTCTTGGAAAACAGAGCTTTGAATGTGGTGAATCATTGTATGAATTAGTGAAAGACTGAGTTACATTTTGTTTGCTTGAGGACAAGCAAGGTTCTAAGTTTGGGTTTGTGATAGCAGTTGAAAAACTGTTATTTTTATACTTAATTTGGACTTTAAAGACAACCTTTATGAATTAGAAAGTAGCTTGAAATCATGTTTTTGCTTATGTTGTGGAAATAAGAGAGTTGGATAGGTTTTATGCTTGGTTTTCCTTGTTTTGGCAGGTTTTAAGATGAATTGAATGAAAGAAGTTAAGTAGCCAGGAGTTGGACTAAGAAAAGAAAGGAAAAGTGCACAAAAGAAGAGCCTTAGTTACCGCTCAGCGCCAATTTTACCGCTTAGCGGTACTCTGAAGGCTCGTAGTCACAGCTGAGGGGCAAAACTGCAGCTGAGCGTCAAAATAGAAGAACCACACTTATCGCTGAGCGCTAATTACCGCTGAGCGCCATTTAGTTTGGGCTTGCGCCTATTTTCTGTAATTTTTAGGAATCTATATAAGGTTTTAGCCGAATTAAGGTTAGTATCTTTGGACAGAAAGAGGCGAAATCACACTTTCTTCACCCTTGGGAGGAGGATTTTGGATGCTCAAGCTCTATTCTTCAACTTCTAGGGTTCTGTCTTTCATTCTTTCATTGTTTTTCATCTAGTTTCACCATGTCTATGGTGAACTAAACCTTCATTGTCATTGGAGAACCGATGTAATCCTTTGAAACTCTCATGTATTGAATTGGTTCTTTAATCTATGTGCTTTCCTTCATTAATTGTTAAGGTTTTTCTTCTATACTCTATGCATGCTTTGTTTAACTCATTCAATTGCATGATCATTAATGTTATTTGTATGGACAAATATAAGTAAATCTAGAACTGAAGAAATTCTCCCAAGAGCAATATTGCCTAGACATAGGGATAGGAGGATTGGTTGCATTTAAGCTTCTATGCGAATGTAATGCATGAATAATTGCTAGGAAGACAAGACATATTAAACTAGTGATTAGGAGTAGGCTTTCTTCACCAAGACATCGGGTTTAAGGTAAATTAGAAAGTAATCATTCATATTATACATCAACCGTTTTTGTATCTTTCAAGTCCATTGATCAAAACTTTGCATTCATGTTTATTTTTCATAGTTCAAAAACAATATTTTCGGTTACAAGTCTAAGATAATCAACAAATCACATAATTGTTTAGGTCGTGATTCCTTTGGGAAACGATACTTGGTCTTACCATTTTATTATTAGTTGATACGATTCAGTACACTTGCCGAGGGTTAACATCACACAAATCAACTTTGCCTTTCATTTAAACAACATCAAACACATTCACAAGCAAGTTATCATCACAAGGACTTTAAGGCTTGTATTGTGGTTGGGCTAAGAAGAAAACTGGTTTTTCTGGACAACAAAGTTTCTTGAGTTAAGAGAGTGAACAATTTACTTCATAATTTAACATTAACTCTCTTTCTACTTTTCACTTGAGAAACCACTTCTCAACTTAATCCCAACTTTTATTCATTGAGCTCATCCTTCTCTTCTTCTTTCTTCCTTCTTTTTCTTTTCTTTCTTTACTCAATGTTCTTTCTCTTCTTCTTTTAAAACAACCCCAAACTTGTACCATTCTCCTATACCATACATGCATAGTCTACTCAACTCAAGACAAGGATTTCAAAGGTTCTTTTCACATTCAGCTCGAGGTTCAAAGGATAAAACAAATTTAAAAATTTTTGGGTTAAAATTTTGGCATTGGCTTACAAGGAACAAGAACATATGGCCTTGATCATTTTTAACAAGCAAGCAAATAGTTTAACAGAAAAACTCAGGGAAAATCAACTGTGATTCCAAAACAATAGCATTCAACAACAATAAACTCTGGAGCCCAACCTCTCATAGGTTAACTCAAGTTCCACAATTACATAACATCCTGCAAAGCACATTAATCACAATTGAAACCATTCATCTATCTTAAACAACTATAAGCAACCACCATCTGTGCTTAAAAGCTAAAGCAATCAGTATCTCAACATGAATCTCAAAACAATAAGGCAAACACAAGATAATCTTACTGCTCACAATCAAACAATTTATCACTTCACATCAAACCATTGCAGCAAACTATCCATTTAACCAAGTACATAGCTCAAACTAAAATTAAAAACAAAATAAACACAATTCAAACACGCATAAAAATAACAAAAACAGGAGATGTTATCATCACTCCCCTCAAAGGCATCTGAATCTTCCTCATCATCCTCATCATCCTTTGCCATAGCTTGCCGGACGTGCCACCTCCTCCACCAGCTTGGGCATGGTCCCGAGGCCAAGAAATGCGAGTGATAACAGTTGAAAAACTGTTATTTTCATGCTTAAAATTGATACTAAAAGCAACCTTTAACACTTAGAAACTAGCTTGAAATCATGCTTTTGTTCATATTTTCAGAAATAAGAGAGCTGGAATGGTTTATGCTTGATTTCAGTGTTTTTGTGCAGGTTTTAAGGTGAATTTGGTGAAAGAAGTGAAGAAGGAGAGAGATGGAATCAGAAAAGACATCAAAAAGTGCAAAAGGAGAAGCTGCAATTGCCGCTCAGCGGCAGTTTACCGCTGAGTGGCACTCAAGAGATCACGGTGGATCCGCTGAGGGGCAAAATGGCCGCTGAGGGGAGAAAATAACTCACACACTTACCGCTGAGCGGTACTTTACCGCTCAGCGGCACACTTATGGGCTTGGGTCTAAATTTTCTGTAATTTTAGAATAGTATATAAGCTTTAGGGCGTCCTAGGGTTTTGTATTTCATTCTTCCATTATTATTCATCTAGTTTCACCATGAATATGGTGAACTAAACCTTGTATTGTTGTTGGGGAATCAATGTAGTCTTGTGAAACTCTCATATATGGAATTTGTTTTTACATCTTATATTTAAGACCTATGCTTTCTTTCATCAGTAGTTAGGGTTTTTCCTCTTTGCTCAATGCTTGCTTTGTTTAACTCATTCAATGCATGATTATTGATTTTGTCGATACGGGAACGTACGGGGAAGTCTAGATCCGGGGAATTTCTCCCAATAGTATATTAGTTGTCGTTAAGCTCCTGCACTAAAAGAACTAATTATTAGGAATGCTAGGAATTGTATGAACTCGTAATTAGGGATAGGCCTTCTTGCAAGGTAATTTAGAGAGTGGCATTAACAATGATGAAAAGAATGTTGAATTCCTAAAATATATGAGAGTGGATAAGATGAAATTGATATCCCCAACAACATACTCATCCATATATTCCATTGAAGTGTTTGTATTTTGTTTTAGCCATTGATCAAAACTCATGCATACATGTTTATTTTCTGTTTTGCATATTAAATTCCACTTATTTCGTTCTTAAGTCTTAAATAATCAACGAATCACATAACTAAACTAGGCCGTGAGTCCTTTGGGAGAACGATACTTGGTCTTACTGAGTTTATTACTTGAAACGATTCGGTCACACTTGCCGATTGTTCAGCAAGTTTGTGGCGCCGTATTTCGGTGTTCATAAATTTGTCATCAAGTTTTTTGGCGCCGTATTTCGGTGTTCAACAACAATAAACTCTAGAGCCCAACCTCTCATAGGTTAACTCAAGTTCCATAATTACATAACATCCTGCAAAGCACATTAATCACAATTGAAACCATTCATCTATCTTAAACAACTATAAGCAACCACCATCTGTGCTTAAAAGCTAAAGCAATCAGTATCTCAACATGAATCTCAAAACAATAAGGCAAACACAAGATAATCTTACTGCTCACAATCAAACAATTTATCACTTCACATCAAACCATTGCAGCAAACTATCCATTTAACCAAGTACATAGCTCAAACTAAAATTAAAAACAAAATAAACACAATTCAAACACGCATAAAAATAACAAAAACAGGAGATGTTATCATCACTCCCCTCAAAGGCATCTGAATCTTCCTCATCATCCTCATCATCCTTTGCCATAGCTTGCCGGACGTGCCACCTCCTCCACTAGCTTGGGCATGGTCCCGAGGCCAAGAAATGCGAGTGATGAACTTATCAAGTGAAATGCACTGAAGTCTGGGAGAAGCAGCGTATAACCTAAAAACACTCAAACACTCAATTAATAACAAATCAAAACCAAACAACTAACTCAATTAAAAAGAAAAGTTTAGAAAAGCTGGGTTGCCTCCTAGTAAGCGCTTGTTTAACGTTATTAGCTTGACACCACTTTGCTCAATTCAGAATTTTGATGTTGACATTCTTCTTTCTTTCATCACACCAACATAATTTCAACAGCTTCCTAGTCACCAACTTAACTTTCCTAGTCAGGTTTGGGTTCATTATTTTCTAGCATAGAGTCTTGTGCACTAGTTTCTCTTCATTATCTTCATCCTCTTCCTTTACTTTTGGAGAAAAACAATTATGGCTCTTCTTGACCAAATTGGCAGCTTGATCAGGTAGACTAGTCACTAATAGAACTTCATCTGTTATTTTAGGACTAGTCTGCTTTACTTGAATTGGCTGTACATCATTAAAGACATTAAAAGTCACCTCTTCATCTTCATTTTCAACGTTAAAACTCCATCTACATGAATGACAACCTTGGTTGTCTTCATGAATGGTCTTCCAAGAATGAGAGGGATCTCTACATCTTCCCCCATTTCCATCACTACAAAATCAACTGGGAATTTGAGTTTGTCAATCTGGATCACAACATCTTCCACTACACCATAAGAATGCTTGACGGATCTGTCTGCCATTTGCAAGATCATTCTCGTAGGTTTGACTTCAAGACCACCAATCTTCTTGAGCATAGATAGGGGCATCAGATTGATGTTAGCCCCTAAGTCAACTAGAGCACTCCCTATATCATGATTCCTAATGCTGCAAGGGATATTGAAACTTCCCAGATCTTTAAATTTTGGAGGGAGAGTCTTCTGCATAATGGCACTGCAATTACCCTGCACTTCAATTGTTTCTTCATCTAGATATTTCTTCTTTTTAGTGAGAAACTATTTCAAGCATTTAGCATAGGCAGAAATTTGTTGCAGTGCTTCAGTCAAGGGTATAGTAATCTCGAATTTCTTGAAGGTGTCCATGAAACGCCCAAATATCTTCTCTCTTTCCTTCCTTGAATAACTTGTTGGGTAAGGAAGGGGTTTCTCAATTGTTTTTCCTCTTTTTCTCTCATCTTCTTCTTCTTTCTTCTTCTCCCCCTCATCATTCTCACCTTCTTTCTTTTTCTTAGCCTCTTCTTTTCTCTCTCCATTCATCTCTTCTTTTTCACTCAACTCGTCTTTCTCTTTTCTCTCGATTTTTGTCTCATCTAACATCTTGCCACTTATAATCATAATGGCATTACATTCCTCCTTAGGGTTAACTTCAGTATTAGCCTCAAAATTCTTCTTAGATTTCTCCTCCAACTTCTTAGCTACTTGACCAACCTGTTGTTAAGACTTTGGCAAGTGTACCGAATCGTATCAAGTAATATAAAATGGTAAGACCAAGTATTGTATCCCAAAGGACTCACGACACTAAACAATTATGTAATTGCTTAACCAATTAAGACTTAAGAACATTTTTTGGGGGTTTTCAATGCAAATGCAATAAAAATAAACATGAATGCAATTTGATCAATTGAGGCTAAACACTAGAATGGATGGATGAAGTTGAGAATATGAGATGATTATGTTGTTGGGGTTTAGATTTCACCTAATCACTCTCATGCATATAAGAATTCATCTTCTTCATTAAGGTCAATGTCACTTTCTAAATTACTTAAAACCTGATTCCTCGACGAAGAAAGCTTATCCTTAATTATTTGTTCATACGATTCCTAGCATTCCTAATAATTAATTTTGAAGATCAAAAGTTTAAGACAACCAGAACTCATACCCTCATTCCTGAGCAATACTGCTTCTGGGAATAATTCTCTAGAATATGAATTTAAGATACCTTCCGATACTCATACAAATCATACATCATGCTAATGAATGCGTTAAACACAATAAGCAATACGCGAAGAAGAATTACCCTAACAATTAACGAAAGAAGCATAAATAATAGAGAATCAATTCAATATACATGAGAGTTCAAGAGGTTACATCTTTCCCTAACAACAAATAAGGTTTAGTTCCCCATCATCATGGAGAAACTAGATGAAAAATGAAAGAATGAAAGAGATAGAAAAACCCTAGAAAGAGAAGAGGAGAGCTGTCACATCCCCAAATCTACCCCCAAGGGGTGAAAAGTGTGTTTCTATGCTCAAGCAATCAAAAGATACAATCCCTAGGACGTCCAAGTCGTTAAATAGAACATAAAAATAATAAAAAACAAGTCCAAGCCCATGAAATTGGCGCTCAGCGCCCTAAGTGGGGTGCCCAAGCGTGGTACGGGTCAAAACTGGCGCTCAGCGCCTCTGAAGGGGCGCTCGGGCGTGGTGCGGTGCAGAATGGTACTCATCAAATGTACTGGACCGATCAGTTTCACTTTGTTGACCGATCGGCCTGACTCTTTAACCGTTCGTCCAATCTTCTACCACATCACTCGACTTCTCCTTTCACAAACCGTTGGGTTTGTCTATCTTTTTCTCCAACCTTTTGGCCATCGTTGCACCGTTTGGCCTAGTTCCACCACCTTCACACCGTTCGGTCTATCTTATTAACCGTTCGGTCTGCATTCTTAACCGTTCGGTCTGGTTTCTCCTCCATCATACCATTCGGTCTGGTGCTTTTTTTGTCTTTTCTGGGTTCCAACTCCTTGGTTCTTTTGCTCTTCTTCCAAATCATAACAATAACCTACAAAATTAAGGGAATTTAGTGATAAAATCCTTAAGTATATCCTCTACTCACTTATTCACATAACTAAACTAAAAACATGACTTCAAGCAAGCTTCTAAGTAACAAAGGGTTGATTTAATATCAAAATTGAATCATAGATAACCCTAAAGGCCGTGAGGGGGTGGCGGCTGCCCTAAAGGCCGTGTGTCACCTTTTAATAAGGGTGGGGTCCACACAAAAAACCCTAAGGTGCCAAGTCATTCACCTCCACTTTTGGGTCTAGTCTACTTTACCAAAAATTGACCCAAAATGTGAGAGTTGATTCAAAAATTCTAAACTACTAAATTACAATTTAATTAATTCTAAAATGTCTATGTGGAGAGTCTTGAATTTATTTGCATTCTTCCTGATGTCCCAAAATGTATCTCTAAAAGTTTTCCTGCAATCAATAATGAACATAATAAGCTCAGATAATTCAAATTAATTAAAATAAGAATTTCTGGTCAAATTAAGCATAGTTAGCAAAAACGGAAAAATACAGGACATTTAAGCACAATTCCCTGATTAATTCTAGCACAATAAACTAGGTGAAGTCAATAAAATATTGACTCATCACTATTCCTCACTAAAGATAGTGTTTCACTCAAGCACTCAAAAGTGTTTCACTCAAACTCAAAGGTGAATAGTGAGGTGACACTCTTACACTCTACCATCACAATGTCACATGAATCAACTTTGCCTTTCATTTAACCATATATCAAATACATGCACAAGCAAGTTATCATCACAAGGTGATACAAGAAGGTCTAACACCATAGGACCCATCACAAGAGGAATGGCCAAAAAGCTCCAAGATGAATATTCTCCTCAAGGTCAAGTACTATTTGCTATCTTTGGATGGAAAATTGGAGAACAAGAAGATATGCCAAATCTGCCAAAACATGGAGAAGGGTAAAAAGGACATTTCTATACAAGAAGGGGTGTACTTATCCTTCTATGGGGGCTGCATTAGTAATTGTTTTTCTTCACATAAAACTCAATTTTCACGTG
>JAHCHA010013124.1:27172-83585 GCA_027742795.1 Vigna hirtella | reverse complement strand
CACCAAAAGAGTTAGGGTTTTCTTTCAATACTCTCACGTTTGTAGTGAGTATCTCCCCTTCCGTTTCTCTTTTTCCTTTTGTTTTTCCTAAAACTTATTTAAATATCTCTATCAAAAACACCCTTTTTATTTCCTATTATCACTTAATTTATTTATTTAATTATTTGCCTAAAACATAAGTCCCAAGCCCTTACTTCTGTAGGCAACGTACCAGAATAAACCAAGGAATTCTCCCTCTGTTTAGTGAGAAAAAAAAATATGAATTACGTTTCTCTCTCCTCTCTTATATTTAAGAAAACCAAAAATAATAATAATAATACTAAGCAAATCTTAACAACCAAACCTTACCCTGATTTCCATCCACATTTAAAGCCTTTACTCTCAGTTATTTAAATCTTTTGTAACATAAAATATGTGTATAAATATTATAAATACCTAGATTATGCTGCATCCACCAAACTCAAATAATACAAAAATGCTTGGGCCCACCTCTTTTAATGCATATATATTATACGGTTCGGTCCTCCCGACCCATAAACCGAGCGGTTCCAGAAGGCCGACTCTTTCAAGGTTGACCGGGTGGCTCCCCCGAAACCAGTCCCCCACGACAGATTCCTTTAAGGTCGTCCCAGAACCTATCATTCATAAATCGAACGGTTGCCCCAATGCCGCCCACCCAAGTCACCATCATGACCGAACGTCCAAGCTAACACTGTCCTTTGACCGACCATACATGGACCAAGCGGTCCTCCAAGGTCGCCCATCCAGGTCGACCATCAACACCGAGCGTCCAATGTGACCGATCAGCAGAACCGAGTGGCCGCCCACCCAGGTTGACATCCCTGGCCGACCATCCCTTCTGACCGGCCGTCCCAGCCGACCCTCACTAGGTCGACTACACGGTTAAACACTAATGACTCATTAAAGCCCTTAATGAAGATTAAGGTATGATTGGGCCGTTATCAGGCCCACGAAAGGTAAAAGCCCATTACAATCAGTATAAATAAAGGTTCCAGGTATGATTTCTGGACAGATTGCTTACGATGCCATATATACATGAATTACAGACCACTCGGTCATGTTACTGACTTAAGCGTCAGAGTGCCTTTGACATGTACCCAACCGCCCGGCTTGGAGAACGAGGAGAGAACGAATACTACAACCAGGACTTGAAGATGAGAGAGCCTGTTCGACCCTTCCCAGCATGTCCAGTTCTCAGCAAAGAGGTAACCGTCCGGTTTTCGCCAACTTCTAGTGCCCCTTACAGACGGAGTCGCTCGGTTTTCTTCAGTTCGTGGGATTCAGCAACGTCCGCCCGGTCTTCGGCAAACTCATGTGTTTTAGGAGGGTCATCCAGATCCGACCGAAACATTTGGCGCCCACCGTGGGGCCGAGTGGGTATTCCCCATTGTAACCACGAGGAACCAATGAGGGGTACCTCAAAAGAACGTCAACTTCAACCGTTCAGCCCTTTGCACTCGGCTTCATCAACCCAACAACTCAGTCTCCACCATTCGGCCGCGTATCCTCAACCGTTCGGTCAAGATCATTCGGCTTCGTGGCCTCGTTTCCCCAACCATTCGGCTCCCCCGCTTAGCTCGTCCAGTCGTTAGGCCTTAGCTTTTATGGGTTTCCATTCGGATTCGTCCGCTCGGCCATTGGGCCTGGAGTTCTGGCCATTCGGCCTTAGCTTCCAGCATTCGACATCGATCGTTCAGCTAGTTGGCCTCAACCACTGGGCATACCGCCTCAGTTCTCGGTCAATCGGCCCCGAAATCTCGGTCGTTCGGCCCCAGCTCCGGCTATTCAACGTCATGCCCCTTGATGGTACTTCGCCAAATCCTGCATCCGTTTGGTATTAGCCATCAACCGTTCGACTGCGCATGCTTGACCAGTACATTGGTGTAAGGTACTTCACCAAATGTGGCATCAACCGTTCGAGATCCACCCTTCGGGCTTCGGACGTTCGATCTCAACAGGGCCTCCTAAGGCCTAAGCCGTTCGGCCTCGGCGTGGACACCTTAAGGCCTCAGCCGTTCGGCCAAGGCGATTCGGCTTCGCGGCCTCGCTTCTTTAACCATTCGGTGACGAGGCCCCACGCATTCGGCCTATAAGGGCCTTACTCGTCCGGCCTCCTCGGCTCCCGATGGCCTCAAACGTTCGGCATCGGCTCAATCTTAGCTTCTCGGCCGGACGAGTTCTATCGTTTGGCCCTCCGCCATTCGGGTTTCGACCGTTCGGCCTCAAGCTATCAGCCAAATAGGTGCTTAACTATTCGGTCGTTCGGTCTTCAAGGTAAGTCTTAGACCTCAACCATTCGGCCATAAGGCCTAAGCTACTTAGCCAAATATGGCATCCAGCATTCGGCCCTTCATCGCCGAGCTTTCGGCCCTTCGACCTCGACCTCTCGACAAGTCAGCCTCAACCTATCGGCAAATCGGCCTTACGATGGCCTCAGGTACTGTCAAATCTAGCCTTACAATTACTCTTCCGACCATTCGGCCTCTAACGCCTGGCCTCGTCAACACAACAAATCGGTCTCAACCGTTCTGTCGATTGGCCTCGTTCGCACGGCCATTCAGTCTTCACCATTGGATCGCTCGGCCTAGTACGTTCAGTCATTAGGCCCAAGCTTGTGATTGGCCATCCGGATTCAGCCGCTCGGCCACACCTTGGCCTTAGGTAATTCCATAATCTAGCCTTGCAGGCACCTAGCCAAATTTGGCATCGAATTTTCAGGCTTCGCAGATATTCATCCAACAATTCGGCCTCCAAAGGCTTCAACTTGTCGGCCAATTCTAGCCTTAGGGACTCGGCCTCCAGAGGCATCTGCCGTTCGGCCATACTAATCAGGTACGTCCCTAAACTCGGCCACCAGGTACATGGGGAAAATTGGCATCGACGTTAGATTGTTTGGCCGTACGGTCTCTAGTACAATCGTCAACCCGACAAAACTGTCTCAACAGCTCGGCCTCGTACCGCAACTGTTCGATCTACACCGTTTGTCTACTTCGCCTGGTCGTGAGGTCTCAGCTATTAAGGTTGGCCTCTCGTATTCATCCGTTCGGCCGTGCCCTTTGATGGTCTCGGCCATTTGGTATTAGCTTTCGACTGTTCGACCTTTAGGTGCCTCCACGGCCAAAGATCGGCCTCCACAAGCCCGCACTTCTCTACCACCCGTGGCATCCTCCGCTCGGTCGTCCACAAGTCGGCCTCGAGCTCTTAGCCAAAATTTGGATTTACTATCTAGTCATTCGGCCTTCAAGGTAAGTTTTCTACCTCAACCATTTGGCCTTTAGCCAAGTTTGGCATCCATCATTCGACCTCCACAGGCCTAACGCATTTGGCCTCAAAGGGCCTCACCCGTCCGGTTTTCTCGGCTTCCGAAGGTCTCAAACGCTTGGCCTCGGCTCGCCCTCAGCTTCTCAACTTAACGAGATCTACCGTTTGGCCCTCGACCATCTCGACACCCAGCATTCAGCCCTTAGGCATCAAGTTCTTGGCCAGTCGGCCTCGACTTCTAGGCCATCTCGGCCTCCACTGTTCGGACTTCACAGGTTTCCAGTTCTCGACTACCTATAGCTTCCTCCGTTCGGCCTTACGATGGACTCAGGTAGTTAGCCTACCAGTCAACCTCAACCATACTCAGAGGAGTCTCCGCCGGGATGTACCAAAGCCCAAGCTGATGAACAGAGAGTTCTTTCCGAAGAACCACTGTCAGCTTGGCTCGGGCGGTGAACGGGGAGTTCTTTCCGAAGAACCACTGTCGTCCGGCGTGACCACAAGCCCAAGCTGATGAACAGACAGTTCTTTCCGAAGAACCACTGTCAGCTTGGCCCGGGCGGTGAACGGGGAGTTCTTTCCGAAGAAAGACTGTTGTCCTGCGTGACCACAAGCCCAAGCTGATGAACGGAGAGTTCTTTCCGAAGAACCACTGCCGCCCGGCGTGACCACAAGCCCAAGCTGATGAACGGAGAGTTCTTTACAAAGAAGCACTGTTAGCTTGGCCCGAGCGGTGAACGGGGAGTTCTTTCCGAAGAACCACTACCGTCCGGCATGGCCACAAGCCCAAGTTGAAGAACGGAGTTTCACTCCTGTCAGCTTGGTCGGGCAGTGAACGGCAAGTTCTTTACCGAACCATTGCTGCCCCACACCAGACAAAGCCCAAGTTGATGAACGGAGTTTCACTCCTTTCAGCTTGGTCGGGTAGTGAATGGCGAGTTCTTTACTGAACCACTGCTGCTCAACTTCAGCCAAAGTCCAAGTTGATGAACGGAGTTTCACTCCTGTCAGCTTGGCCGGGCAGTGAACGGCGAGTTCTTTACCGAACCACGGCTGCCCGATGCCAGACAGCCTCACCGTGGCCTTCAAAGGCCTAAACCTCTCGGCCTCTCGGGGCCTCTAACCGATCGGCCATATTTCGGCCTTCAGACCTCAGTACTCAGCCTCCTAACAGAGGCGACTTAGAAGCAATATCCAACCAGAGAACCCGTCTTTCCAGGAAGGCCATGGACAAAACCCCTTCGCATAATAAAATTATGCTCGGGCTTGGGGGGCTTATGTACCGTTCGGTCCTCCCGACCCATGAACCGAGCGGTTCCAGAAGGCCGACTCTTCCAAGGTTGACCGGGTGGCTCGCCCAGGACCAGTCCCCCACGACAGACTCCTTTAAGGTCGTCCCAGAACCAACCATTCATAAACCGAACGGTTGCCCGAATGCCGCCCTCCCAGGTCACCATCATGACCGAACGTCCAAGCTAACGTTGTCCTTTGACCGACCATACATGGACCGAGAGGTCCTCCAAGGTCGCCCATCCAGGTCGACCATCAAGACCGAGCGTCCAATGTGACCGATCAGCAGAACCGAGTGGCCGCCCACCCAGGTTGACATCCCTAGCCGACCTTCGCTTCTGACCGGCCGTCCCGGCCGACCCTCACTAGGTCGACTGTACGGTTAAACACTAATGACTCATTAAAGCCCTTAATGAAGATTAAAGTATGATATGGCCGTTATCAGGCCCACGAAAGCTAAAAGCCCATTACAATCAGTATAAATAAAGGTTTCAAGTATGATTTCTGGACAGATTGCTTACGATGCAATATATACATGCATTACAGACCACTCGGTCATGTTACTGACTTAAGCGTCAGAGTGCCTTTGACAGGTACTCGACCGCCCGGCTTGGAGAATGAGGAGAGAACGAATACTACAACCAGGACTTGAAGACGAGAGAGCCCGTTCGACCCTTCCCAGCGCGTCCAGTCCTCAGCAAAGAGGTAACCGTCCGGTTTTCGCCAGCTTCTAGTGCCCCCTAGAGACAGAGTCGCTCGGTCTGCTTCAGTTCGTGGGATTCAGCAACGTCCGCCCGGTCTTCGGCAAACTCATGTGTTTTAGCAAGGTCATCCAGATCCGACCGAAACATATATAAAAATCTATATTATACTAATATATATATATATATATATATATATATATAAATATAAATCTAACGTTCTTATATATATATATATATATATATATATATATATTATATTAATATAATATATAAACTTGTTCTTTCATGGTAAAAAGTTTAAACTAAAATCACTAATTTTACTAATTAAATTTTCATTCTACTCTTAAATACTTTTGTTTCCCAATTTCATACCATAAATAATTATTTATTATTATAAATATAGAAATAAAAATAAAAGATATTTTTATTTTATCCAGTTCTTACCTTCTTTCCAACTTCAAAACCCCGAAAATTGTAATCATAAAGAAGCAAAACTTCATAAACTTTTTCAAAATTTACATAAATTTTTATAATTCAATAACAACAACAGTTTTCGAACTTATCAAAGGAACATCACAACAAATTTAATGTATTCCAAAAAAAATTACAATCTACTCAACACTATAAATAGCAAGAAGACTCAACAAATATTCTCATCATGCAATCAAACTACAAAGGCTCACAATAAAAACCAAAAAATTTTAAAATAATTTAGACATAGATTACCAAACCATATACAAATAGAAACATTAGACTTCTTCACAAGAGACTCAACATTCATCCACATATTCATACACATACGAATGCAATCCACAGTCATACATATACACATGCATTAAAGTCTCACAACAAAAGCTAGACGAACTCACTCCTCAAAAGGCCCAAAAGTTTTTCGAAAATCTTGCTCTAATACCAAATGTAACATCCTGTTTTCTTGAGATATTACGAGGTAAATTTTTTTTTAAGAAAACCTTTCTATAACACATTCAATTCAAATGCGAAATCAAATCATATCTATAAACATCATTTGTAAATCTTAAAATATCACTTTTACATAAAAGAATAACAAATCAGAAAACTTCTAAATAATAGAAAATAAATAATAAATTCCCAAAAATAACATCCCAACTCTCTTCAGCTACTCAAATCCGATTTTTATTTGCAAACATTCTACTCTCGTACAAGTAGGATTGTTGTAGGTGAAAACAAGAACCACAACATGTAAGGGTGAGCTAACAAAATCAGGTCTTATAAACATACTTAACAATTAAACATCAACTTAGAATAAGATTTTCGAACAATACACATCATCATACACCTACCTACATCTTCACATGATCTCACATCAAATCATTTACACCCGCACTATCAGAATTCAGAATCACCAGCATATAACCATAGAATCATTTCGTCAGAGTAACCAATTCACACAAACTCACTCGGTCATTCACTAACTCTTCCCCAATTTGTTTGAAACCATTAACTATATATTGAATCACCACTGAGTCACTCACCTACAACATAAGGTTGAGTGTCACCTCCCACCACTCTCTTTAAAGAGCTTCACCGGCCCAATACTCTTTACCACACCATTACACTACGACATTTCCCACCACTCTATGAAAGACTTCACCGACAAGTACACTACTTCCCACCACTCTCTTAGAGCTTCACGGAGAAAGTATACACTTTCCACCACCCTCTTAGAGTTTCACCGGACAAGTATATACCCCACCACTCTACTCTCAGAAAATTATAATTTTCTATTTCAAACTTATCACAACACTTAAACGTAGTCTTTTTTTCTTTTCTATACACGTAAAATATTTAATCATGCCTACATCATTTTCCTTAACCAAAACATTTACCGCTGCACCATGAATATATCCAACATCAGTTTTCAAAATTTATTCATAAATTTAAACCTTATAATACCCTTATACTGTATTAAAATAATAACATTTCCCTAGTAAAATTCTTCAGCACCAAAAGAAATCAAAATTTCCTAAACGAATGAATAGATCACATATTGGTAATACTACTCTTATGATTATATTAGGCACCATTAAACAATGATATCACATACCAAAAACACACATGATCATGCTCAACTTTATTAACAACACTAACAAAACATATCTGACACAACACTCATGCTCATGCAATCAACAGAAAACTTAGGTCAAAAAAAAAAAAAAACAAAGGTTTAACACCCATTAAAATCTATAGTTCTTCCCATCATTCACAAAATCACAACCAAACATAACAAAACAAAGTCACTTCCCCTTACCAGATTAAAAAAAGTTGCTAAGTCTTCATTCCTTCCCGGCGACGTGGTATGACAAACAACTCTTCCTCTCTTGCTCGATCAATCGTTTTTTTATCACTCACCAAAAGAGTTAGGGTTTTCTTTCAATACTCTCACGGTTGTAATGAGTATCTCCCCTTCCGTTTCTCTTTTTCCTTTTGTTTTTCCTAAAACTTATTTAAATATCTCTATCAAAAAAACCCTTTCTATTTTCTATTATCACTTAATTTATTTATTTAATTATTTGCCTAAAACATAAGGCCAAGCCCTTACTTCTGTATGCAACGTACCAGAATAAACCAAGGAATTCTCCCTCTGTTTAGGGAAAAAGAAAATATATGAATTACGTTTCTCTCTCCTCTCTTATACTTAAGAAAACCAAAAATAATAATAATACTACTAAGCAAATCTTAACAACCAAACCTTACCCTATACGTGATTTCCGTCCACATTTAAAGCCTTTACTCTCACTTCCCAAATACAGTAGATAGAAAAACAACCAAACTCAAATAATAAAAAAATGCCTGGGCCCACCTCTATTAATGCATATATATATAAATCTATATTATACTAATATATATAAACATAAATCTAACTTTCTTTTATTTATATATATATATATATATATATATATATATTAATATAATATAAACTTGTTCTTTCACTGTAAAAAGTTTAAACTAAAATAACTAATCTTAAACCTGTTCCTGAACCATTTGTTAAGCCAATTCCTAAGCCTATCCCTACCATTGAGTCAGAGGAATTCTTAAAACCAAAGCCTTTCTTGAAGAAGTCTATTCCTAAACTACCATTGATCCCAATAAACTTGATGAATTAGACACTTTCAAGTCAATATTCATTTGAACGTACAAAAACTAAAAAAGGAAAACCAAATGTGTTGGTCCATGTGGAACGGAAGTCGAATTCCTTAACCAAGAACTCAATTTACTCGTTCATGAAAAACATGATTGAGACTGAGAAGAAGATATCCCAGTAAAACGCTGCACCAAATAAAAGCACAAAGGGTTGTAGAACGATGTACCTATCGACCGTGACGTTATGAGCTCCGCTGTCTGCCGGTCTGCAGAACCACCGTTGTAGCTCTATCCGCCGACTACGAATCTGAAAGAAAAAGGAAAACACTGGGCAGGAGAAATGAAAGAAGAGGGAGTGAGCGGATGGAATGAAGGGAGAAACTAGGGTTCAAGTGAAATGAAGGGAGAAATTGTCAGAAGATTTTTAGAGCAAAATTAATTTTTAGAAAAATAATGGGTTTAGGCAGAGATGGGTTTTAGATCTGGAGGGAATAAAACTTTAGAATTGCTAAAATGAAACTTAGTCTAAAATTTTTAGAGGGAAAAATGTAAAAGAATTAGAAAATGATGAATAAAAATATTTTTATTTGAAGAGGTTATAAACCTCTCTTGAAAGGAATTAAAACCCCCACAAATATTGTTAATTTAAATTAAACATCTTAAAGTATGTAAATTTGAGGGGGTTTTTTATAACCTCCCCAAAATAACCCCCTCTAAATAAGGTTTTTTTTGTAGTGTTACTCTTAAATACTTTTATTTCCCAATTTCATGCCATAAATAACTATTTAATATTATAAATATAGAAACAAAAATAAAAGATATTTTAATTTTATCTGGGTCTTACAATGATTATCATAGATACACCACCAACATGATTACTCTAATTATGAACAACATCATGAGCATCATCGTACCACAAACACCATAGTGAAAAGAATCAGTCACACTACAATACCCTACCTCACCAACTGTAGTCACTCCTACAGCCCAATCTGTAGATTCCCCATATAGATATGGTTGAGTAGTCCCGCAATCCAGCTGAGAAACATGTAATCCTGCCACACAACGACAAGGAAGACACCTTCACCTCCACACAAGAAAGGTTCAATACCCCAACAACCCTTCCAATGCACACAAGGCAAAAGGAATCACCTATTCGCAAAAAGCACTGCGATTTATTAAGTACAACAAGTAGACTTCTCTTCCACTCTCATGCTCATCAATCACATACTCAAGTACACCCGAACACTTACTCATTCTCTAACCATAACCACAAGTCAAACTGGACCCTAAACATAACCACTAATCTCATTCTCAGACCATCATCTCATTCCACAACTCCTCAGGCTTTGTCCACGTTCATTCTTCATCAAAACGCTCTTTTTCCAATAAAAATATACTAGGATAATCGATTATCACAGGTTGTAATCGATTGTTCCCTAAACGATTCATATTACACAAAAACACACTGTGATAATCGATTATCACTTCTAATAATCGATTATCTTAGATAAAATTCCCAAATACATCACACATTAATTATTCTCCCAACTATACTTCACATCGACGTGTAGATAATCGACTATAACTAATGATAATCGATTATTGTCACAACGAAACACATCATGGACATAATTCAAGCATTCCAAACATACATACATGAACCCTAGATCATTTGAAAACATACTTAACACATCATACATGCATTCAAGCATCACATTACCATGTAAACATACTCAAACACATATAATACATCACTTGATATATCCAATCCAATCATTGACATGTTATAATAAAACCCAATTATATTGCATATGATTATTATCACACTCTTACAACATATATATGCATGAAAACTCCCAAACATCATAATTTTGTTCTCCCTTAACATCAAAAATTTTGTTGGGATAACCCAACAAAACATACATAATATATTCATAGGAAAAATCCAACACAAATATTATATAAACCTTATGCTCATGCATACACAAACCCTTACCTAACAATAGCAACATACAACCATAATCATAATCATATAAACATATATCAAACAAGGATTATTAATCAAAATAACTAAGAACACATATAACATACAACAATAAACAAACAAAGGTGAGCTTCCCCATACCTTGGCCAATCCTAAGGCTTTTTCTATACCCAAAGATCTTCTCCAACATAGTTACACTTTCTTGTCTATCCTTTCCTCTCATTTTCAAAGTTTCTGTCTTATTTTCCTAATGGTTAGAGTTTCTATAGGAGGTGTCTAATATAGTTACAACTATGTGCAAAATATACATAAGGTACTCTATTTATAATAAAAGCCCATAAAGAGTAATAACAACATGTTAAAATAAAAGATATACACAAGATAAAATAAATTTATCTTTAAGTTAATTAATCCTGATAAGTCCAAAAATAATATATTCTATCTTAGTATTTTTTATTATAATTAAGGCTTAAATGCTTATTTCGTCCCCAGGTCAAGAGATGAATTTTTGTTTAGTACCCGGTTTTAAAAATAAAGACAATGGGTCCTTATGTTATGAAAAGTATATGAATAAGGTCCACAAAGAAAGAACAAGTTCAACAAATTATCAAAGAAAAAGCTGAACTACAGATAGAAAAAGCTGGACAGCAGAAGAGAGAAGAGAAAAAGTACGGCCACATTAGCATGGATTTAATGTCGTTGCTGTCAACTTAACGGACATGACCTTATTCATACACTTTTCATAACATAGGGACTCAATGTCTTCATTTTTAAAACCGGGTACTAAACAGAAAATCACCTCTTAACATGAAGACGAAGTAAGCATTTAAGCCTATAATTAATTAAGACAATTCTATTAATAATATATATTATTGTTATCTAGCCATAATATCTAATTGTATATAATAATATCTCAATATAGCTTTTAGTTAACTATATAATAATATTTAAGAATATCTAACTATATCTAATAATATCATTTTCTAATAATAATATCTCTTTTAGTCTAAAGATTATATCCCTTATTTTCTTTCCACTACTTTTTAAAATAACAACAACTAAATCTTCAAAAAGATTTATATAATATCTTTTTATTAAATTCCCTCATTATTTAATTTGTTTATGTAACATCCCAAATTATATAGAACTATATAATATAGTAGTCCACATTTTAATATAATAGAACAGATGGAAAAAAAGACTTGCAAATAAAGTCTCGAGGTTACAATCATCTCAAAACGGCTATAATTTAAAACTTTTAACACAGAAGAGTATTTCAAAATACACAAAACGCCTATGGATCCTAACTAGGCTAAGCAGCGGTGTCATCTCCCTCCAAGGCATGCTCCAGAAGCACATCATCTACCTCTGCTCACATCCAAATGGATGATCATTGCAACAGAAAACACAACACAAACAAAAGACAACACAAGCAGAAGGGTGAGCTAGATATACAAAAATCATGTTATAACAATCACACACAACATGCAAGTTTAATTCACATATCCTGGGTAACTTAACACAACTTGTTACACTTTAAACTTGACTCGTCCGGACTTAGAATGATTGCCGAGCTATGGCGGGTCATGCACTCGTGGTGGCCTTTACTACTTTGCAAAGCCATTGCCAATGGGTTTCACCCTACCACACTCACGAGGTTAGTCCATTATCACTTACCTATGGTCATACTACAAGCACCCAAGACTAGGACCTCCTGCTACTACTCACGACATGGTTCAATGCTCTCTACTTGAGAATGATTTACCATTGTAGTTTCAGGATAACCCCCAAGACTGAGCTACCATGCAAATCATTCTAAAACATACTAAGGGAACCACCATGGATCCCCTCCTTGAGGATCATGGAATTACGTCCAATACATAGGGCACCACCATGTAACCTCCCTTTGAGATCCATGGAATTACGTTCATCAACCATACTTGTTACTTTCAACCACCAAACATGTCTCATACATTCACATACTTTCAATATAATTACATTACCACCATCATACTATGCATTCCAATCATTGCACACACTTAATTCAACCAAAGCAAGAGTAAAAGAGAAATATGGACTCAAAGGATTCGCTCAGCACACACCATTCGCAAGGCGAGACAGGATCTTCTCGCATAGCGCACCCTCACTTGCAAGGCGAATTAACTTGCTGAGGTGTCAGACCTCATGTCTCTCGCATAGCGCACCCCATTCATTCGCTATGCGAATTAACTCGCTGAGGCTACATGCCTCAGGTCTTCTCACATAGCGCACCCAGGTCGCTATGTAAGGGCTTAAATAGAGAGCACACCCCGAAACCTCTTCGCTTTGCGCCCCTCTCGCCTTTCGAATTAAAATGGCAGTGACTCCACGCCACCACCAGTCGCACAGTGACAAGATTCGCTATGCGAATCACCAAACAGAGCACCAGACACAGCACTCTTCAGTCATTCTCACAGCGAATGACCCAGACAGTAAGCACTCTTTACAAGGACTCGCTATGCGAGACAACTTGCATAGCGACTCTGCATCATCTGCAGAACGCAAATTCTGCACAATCATGCACTCACACCAGCCCTTACCATTTCCAGGTTTTTTCTCCAATTTCTAACACCCCTAATTCTTGTTTTACACCTAATTAGACTTGTCTAAATGATTATAAACGTTCGTACTACAATTCTAAAGTGATTTAGACTCAATTTCTACTCTAGAACACCAAAATCAACAACTTAGGGACCCAAATCCAATTCTAATACTTGTAACTCGTTTTAGACCAGTTTGAGGTTCCTAACAAGTCAAAATTGACCTCTCTAAGCTACCCAAACAGCCCAATTGCACTCAAGACCTCCAATGCCCAAAATCACTACCTCACTTCATCTCAAAATGACCTAAAACCCTACTAGAACACTATGTTTCTACCTAATCAATGTTACAACAGATTCCTCACCCCAAACACTTCAACATGATTAATTACAACAATTAGATATATCCAAAACAATTTACAACCATCACACTCCAAATCCAGAGTCATATAGTCCAACAAATGCAACTAAATCTTCCTAAACCAAAACATAATACCAACAGCATAACAGTACAAAAACTCAGTATATACACATACATATAACTAATTATAAAGAAGTATTCTAGCTCCCCTTACCTTGGAGTTGAACAACCCAGCTCACAACACCGCTTCCATAGTACCCTACTCGGTGAAGAACATAAACAGTGCCCTACAACCACCGAAATGGTGATGGAAACAGCTCTTAGAGCAAAAAATTTAGCAAAGAACAGTAAAGGGAAAACAAAAGACGCATGCAACCAGCAAAAGTTACATGTTCCAGTTCAAGAACAAAGAAGAATTAGATAGAGCCGCTTACCCAACTAAGACTCGAAACTGATCGGTTGGTTTTGAAGGTTTCTACGTTGTGGACGCTTGGGCACCACTTGATTAGAAATCAAATGGTTCAAAGAAGAGATTTGGTAGAGAGAAGGCAGAGAAGAGGAATTAGGGCTCTGAAGAGTGACAAAGCTTTTCTCAGATAATGAAAATGGTCTTGAGTCCAAGCTTTATATTACCATTATTTTATTACTAATGCCTCAATCCCATTATCTGCTGCCACTTGTCCACTCTAGAAGCTGACTTTTTCCCAGTCTTTACATTCTCTCCAACAAGAAAAATTTTCGACCTTGAAAATAATACTTACCAGAGAACAGGTGAGGATAAGACTCTCTCATCTCTCCCTCTAACTCCCAAGTGGAGTCACCTGTTTGACCATCCCAGACGACTTTTACTAGACTGATGGTTTCTGCTTCTATGCTAAAATGCTCTAGTGTTCAATAGTGTAGATTGATTTAGCCATTATTCTCAAAACAAATTTGAACCCCAAGACCTCAGCTTTTTAAGAATTCTCTCCTTCGGCTAACCAACCGTGTTGTGTTAGCCACACTGCCAACCCCTCACCTACCCTCGCCACTTCTCGTAAAACTATTCTAAAACATCTACTAGTCTTGACTTCAAATCAACCCTTAACTGATACTCTTTTACCACCATTTTGCTTCTTCTAAGAACCACCATACCACTGACTTTATCGCTACCACTTCTGATTAATCCAACAACTGTCATATTCTTGATCATCTTCAACCAAACCTATTCTGAGGACTTCACCTTACTTTACTGGTTTACACTCTTGAGTAGTATAGTTTCCAACTATATTATCTCATTACTAAATTAAAATTCTGCTCCGTTGCAACAACAAAACAAAGTGAACACCCCACCTTCACCCATTCAATTTGTCAGTCTGAACCATATGCAATTCTTGATCCACTAGCCTGCACTCATACTTAGATTTGTAACCTCTTCGACTTGAGATCACTAACTTGATTAGTATCAAGCCAACTTATGATGCATCTCAAACTAGGATTGTCCAAACTGCGCTTTCTCAACCATTTTGAGAAACCCACTAGTTATAGTATTTCAACTATGCTAATGGAATCTCTTTACAACTTCTCTTTAAATCCCCATCTTCATAGTCTTTAACGAACTCTTACTCAATCCTTATCGAAACAAGAACTTGAATCTCCTGTTTATTCAAACCATCTGTTAACATTTTCTTACCTCAAGAGTAACTCCATAACTCGAAACCATAACTCAACTCATCTCCTTGATCCCCTGACCCACTTACTTTATTCATCGTCCGTTAATACTTTCCCACTTTAAGGTTGACGTTGCAACTTGAAACCGTAGGCTAACTTTATCTTCTCTAACTCTTACCTATTTCCTGCCGGCATGAACTCACTTCTAACTTTTGAAGATCACTACACATTCTCAACTCATTCTCAAATAATGACATCACCACCCAAACCACCAACACTTGATTACGAGAGCTCTTCACGCATACCTATTACTAATAAGAACATGCCCACCATTATCTGCTGCGCAACTCTGATCCTCATACTTCCTTACTCACCAGTTTACTGAAAAGAACTCTTCCTTTATGACTGCTGTAACCAGAAAATTCTCACCATTGAAGAACCTTCTTCAAAACTTCTATGACCTCGGAAAAACCCTAAGAAATCTTCTCTTCCACGATAACCTTGTCATTCCATTTCCCCAACATTATTTCTACTCCTCGAAAACGTACACGCTTGAACCTACTCCTGATTGGCGAGACTTATACTAGACTGATCCAACCTGCCCTCTACTTCTCTTTTGAGATTCTTCAACCTTGTAGTTCTTCCCATGTTTGAACTGAGTCCAAACTATCACTGTTATACCAAATCCATCACCTACCTCTTGTACACCTTTCACTTAACAGGAACTATCCCATTAGGAACCATTAAACATCGGATAATAGCAAATTCCACCACTCTAATGTGGAAATTCTAGTACCTTCTTCAGAACACCAACCAAAAACTCATACACCATAAATATTTGTCTTCTCTTCTCCACTTATCTTTGTTAAACTCTTTCTGACTTTACAATCCCTTGTATGCACATTTTTAACTTGATCCACTTCTGATACATAACCGTTTGTTCTCCTTAAACTCAACACTTCTTTTTAAAACCATAACCCCGAGAATGATTTGGAAATCAATCAAACTCCTCCTTATGATCACACCTCAACTTATGAAAGAACAACATCATCTCTTCTTGCGTTTATTAGACTTCTCGTATTCCCCATAACACTTGCTCCCATCTATCCCTCAACTACACGTGATGCAGCATCCTCACTTTCCACCTTGCCAAGTAACCACTTCATATCAGTTTCAAACCTGATCCCTCTGATCGACTCTACAAACACTACATTGCTTAGAATTCTTCTTGTACTCAACACTGCCAGATTAACTTAAAACCTTCTTCTTCAAGAATTTCCTTCCTCAACTTAGAATAATCAAAATACAAACCCTGCCTTTAATCCTCTAAACTTCAAAGTACCTTAACTCGCATGTCAAATCTCGGATCTTAACTGAACTTACAAACGTACTGCCTTCTATAACCCAGCATCCAACATTCACTTCTCTCTTGATCAAACTCAGCCCACCACAAACCTTACCTGATGAAAACTGACTTCAACTTAATCTATAACTTCATATCCTTGAACTTTTTAATCAATTCAACTCTCTAATTATCTTGAAAATTACTTCAAAAACTTATATTATAAACACCCCCTTTTTATCTGTTGTGAGACCTTTCTTTCCCTTTCTTGACTCATCGTGCTGTTAACCTTTCTTCCTTGCGAACTACTAATCTTGAAACATCATTCTAAACTTGACTCTGAATCATCCATTTGCTGAGAAACTTGACTATCTCCTTCCAATTATTCACTTAACTTAAGACCCTTACAATACTTCATTCTTCTTCAAAGACCTCATGCTCTCTCTAAACTTGGCAATTCTGCCTTCAACTATTTCCTCCGTAACTCTGCTCTATGTCTTAAACGACTGTTTCTCAAACTCTTCTTCTTCTCTTCTTGATACTTATTCCCCTTGGTCCCACTTTAGAATTCCTATTCCTTTCTTAACTTAAACTTCAACCCATCCACCACTTTTCTTATTCAGATCTCAACCGCTGATACACCGACCCATAATACCAATTTCACTCAAATTTACTCCGTTGCTCACCAATACTTTCCTTTCTTCTGTCTTCTGACGTTACTGATGTATTGAACCAAATTGATTTCTTAAAACTTGCTACACCTATGCTTACTCAATGTTCCTCTTATTCTAGCCTTTGAACTCAACTCTTCTTGTGAAATGTACGATAGCTGATCTTCCGACTCTGTTCTTGAGAACGTTTTCTTCACCCAAAAACATTATTTCTAAATTCCAATATCTTCACTCGTCTTGTGAAACCAAGATTCTGGTCTTCTAACTCCTTATCTTCAAGGCAAGAATTTGTCTCAAGGCTTAAACCAATTCTAATAAAGGTATACAACTCAAGTTTTCCTTGAATCTGCATTCCTCTACCACTATAGAGCACAATACACTATCACAAAGGCAAGAACAAGACACAAATTACTATTGACAACAATACTAGAATCACCACCCTTACTTTTCCCCGAACTTTCATAATTAAGAAAGGAAAATCATCTCTGGTAAAAGTCATGAATGTACACCCTCATTACTCTTATTAAGACGTTTTTTGTTCTCAAAACTTCTAGTTAGATACACACTCTACTATCTAGACTTGGAGGAAATGGTAAATCATACTATTTAGACTCAATTCTTCAGAGAGAAGGCAAGACAAGCCCTCAACTCACAGCTCATCCTAAGGACGAACTGCTCTGATACCATAAATGTAACATCCTAGATTATATAGAACTATATTATATAGTAGTCCACATTTTAATATAATAGAACAGTTAGAAAAAAGACTTGCAAATAAAGTCTCGAGGTTACAATCATCCCAAAATGGCTATAATTTAAAACTTTTAACGCAAAAGAGTATTTCCAAATATACAAAACGCCTATGGATCCTAACTAGGCTAAGCAGCGGTGTCATCTCCATCCAAGGCCTGCTCCAAAAGCACCTCATCTACCTCTGCTCACATCCAAATGGATGATCATTGCAACAGAAAACAAAACACAAACAAAAGACAACACAAGTAGAAGGGTGAGCTAGATATACAAAAATCATGTTATATCAATCACACACAACATGCAAGTTTAATTCACATATCCTGGGTCACTTAACACAACTTGTTACACTTTAAACTTGACTCGTCCGGACATAGAATGATTGTCGAGCTGTAGCGGGTCATGCACTCGTGGTGGCCTCTATTGCTTTGCAAAGCCATTGCCAATGGGTTTCACCCTACCACACTCACGAGGTTAGTCCGCTATCACTCACTTAGGGCCATACTGGAAGCACCCAAGACTAGGACCTCCTGCTACTACTCATGACATGGTTCAATCCTCTCTACTTGAGAATGATTGACCATTGTAGTTTTACGATAACCCTCAAGACTGAGCTACCATGCAAATCATTCTAAAACATACTAAGGGCACCAGGTCTCTCGCATAACGCACCCCTTTCATTCGCTATGCGAATTAACTCGCTGAGGCTACAAGCCTCAGGTCTTCTCGCATAGCGCACCCAGGTCGTTATGCGAGGGCTTAAATAAAGAGCACACCCCTAAACCTCTTCGGTTTCGCCCCTCTCGCCTTTCGAATTAAAATGGAAGTCACTCGAGGCCACCACCAGTCGCACAACGACTAGACTCGCTATGCGAATCACCAGACAGAGAGCAACATTCTCTAGTCATTCGCACAGCACACTAGCTCACATAGCGAATGACCCAGACAATGAGCACTCTCTATAGGGACTCGCTATGCGAGACAACTCGCATAGCGACTCTGCATCATCTGCAGAATGCAAATTCTGCATAATCATGCACTCACACCAGCCCTTACCATTTCCAGGCCTTTTCTTCAATTTCTAACAATCCTAATTCTTGTTTTACACCTAATTAGACTTGTCTAGATTATTATAATTGTTCCTTTTACAATTCTAAACTGATTTAGACTCAATTTGTACTCTAGAACACCAAAATCAACAACTTAGGGACCCAAATCCAATTCTAATACTTGTAACTCGTTTTAGACCAGTTTAATGTTCCTAACAGTCAAAATTGACCTCTCTAAGCTACCCAAACAGCCCAATTTCGCTCAAGACATCCAATGCCCAAAATCACTACCTCACTTCATCTCAAAATGACCTAAAACCCTACTAGAACACTAAGTTTCTACCTAATCAATGTTACAACAGATTCCTCACCCCAAGCACTTCAAGATGATTAATTATAGCAATTAGATATATCCAAAACAATTTACAACCATCAAACTCCAATTCCACAGTCATACAGTCCAACACATGCAACTAAATCTTCCCAAACCAAAACACAATACCAATAACATAACAGTACAAAAACTCAGTATATACACATACATACAACTAATTATAAAGAAGTATTCTAGCTCCCCTTACCTTGGAGTTGAACAACCCAACTCACAGCACCGCTTCCACTGTACCCTACTCAGTGAAGAACCTAAATAGTGCCCTACAACCACCGAAATGGTGATGGAAACAGCTCTTAGAGCTCAAAATTTAGCAGAGAACAGAAAAGGGAAAACACAAGACGCATGAAACCAACAAAGGTTGCATGTTCCAGTTCAAGAACAAAGAAGAACTGGATAGTGTAATATTACAAGACTACCTTATTTTTTAGACTCCTATCTTCCCGGATCTTACATTGGTCCTATTACAAGACTTTAATTAACTCTTAGAAACAATATTGTTTATGTACACATATAAAATTATATATATATTTAAATTAATATTTTTATATCATACTTATTATTATGCTATTATATCATACTCATATAATAATTATGTCAGACACCCTCATTCCATCATACAACAATCGCATCATAGATACTCATCCCATCATACCACAATCCCTAATAGACACTCATCCCACAATACCCAATAGACACTCATCCCACAATACCTAATAGACACTCATCCCACAATACTCAATAGACACTCATTCCACAATACCCAATAGACACTCATTCGGATGATACGTTGATGAGCGGTCACGAGAGGTTATGCACTTGTGATGACTTCTACTTCTTCTTACAAATACACTTCCAAAATACTCCATACCATCCACAAGGTTAGTCCTCAACACTATGTCCAAAACCGGCACACAGACCAGGACCTCCTGCCCCTCTCACCACATAATTCATCCTTCTCTACTTGAGACTAGATGATTATTAGAGTATCAGGATAACCTCCAACAACAGGACCCTCAACATCAACATATACACAAATACCATATCATTACAGAATCTCTCCACGAGACTCGTACCATGCTCATATTCCTCAACTCATATTATACCATTACAAAATCTCCCCATAATACTCATATCATGTTCAGATGCATAAATTCAAATCCAATATAATAAAATACAATCATCACAGAAATCATACAAAATTAATATATCACTTGATTTTTCCTCTCTTTGTGCAGAATAATCTCCCCTCTCATGGCTATTTATAGTCCAAAAATTTTACTATTTAATAATTTTTTAATATTATTTATTATTTTAATATATTAATATTTTAATCACCACTTGACATATCTGATCCCTCAATAATGACTTCAAACGTGGAGTGCTTATCCACTATCACTATTTTAATTTATTTTTTTAAAAAAAAAAATAAAAAGGTAGAAAAGAGTTTGAACCCATGTTCTTGAAATCACCATAATTTTCTACCATTTAAGCTACCAAAATTTCTTATTTAGCTTTCCACATTTTATTTTTACATAAACTTATTAATTATATTTTCCATTCACAAAGAAATTTACTACTAGTAATAAAATTGTTACTATTAAGGTAAATATTTTTCATGGGTCTTACACTACCGAAAAGCAAATGCACTTTGGTGATATGAGTAGCCAAATCAATCACTTTAAGCTATCCTTCAACTGTATAGTCCCATACCTATACAGTCTCTAGATCCCTCTCATTCCGGTGTATGTTCGATTCATCCATGTGTCCCTTCCACTGGAAGCCTGCCAGGAGTCGCTCCTTGTCTGTGTCCCTTGCACTTCGTGCCTCTTGCACCGGCGATCACTCCTCGTCCTCGTCAGTGCCCGGGTGTCACAAATACAATTATTGACTATAATTTATTTATTAATTTTATCAATATAGAAGAAAATTTAAAATATTTAATAAAACAATACGTAGTGCATTGTGATAAAGTCTCCAACAGGACAAAAGAAACATGAAGTCTAGCAAAAATATGAGAATTTTGGATTAATTCTAATAAAATTCACATTAAAATTTTTTATAATTAGTAAATATATATTTATTATATATATATATATATATATATATTTATTATATACAAAATATATATATATATATATATATATATAAACCATAAATCCTAAACATAAATATAAACTAAATCTTATATATTAAATTTTATCATACTTTTTGTTTATGTTTAGTATTTCATTTAGAAAAAAATTATTCACACTAATAGGATTTTCTTTTCTACTTTATTATGTTGAAATTTTTTATTAGGATAAACCGAGAAGATTTATCTTATCTGAAGTATGAATTATCTACAGAACAGACTTGATAGGTTTTAGTGTAGGTTTTATCTCAATTATTGACCTTAACTTTAAGGTCAATTTTATCACAATGAGACCTATTTATTTTTATTTGAGTGGATATCTAGATAAATAATTTATTTTGATACAATATATGGATGATTTTTTAAGAAGACGTAATACCAATAAAATATGTATTTATTTTAAATAAGTAATTAATATCATTGTCAATCAAAATATTGAAACAACGAAGTTACAGTCTTTATAATATGTTAAAGTTTCTTATTTGTACGGAATGTGAAATTAATTAGATTTTCAACATATTCATATAATAAATATATATGTTATTATCGACACGCCGTTTACATCATTGAAGGCTTAGTTTTCCCAACAACCACCTTAACTATCTCGTTATAATTGGAAGGGCCTTCAAGGATATGGAAAGATATCTATTTTTGCATGCACTTAATAATTAGATAATAGTTAAAAATTACTAACCACACAGTGATGCTTCCTCCAAGAACCACAGATTCAGCTAATAGTTTAGTTGGTATATTTCATTATCGTATTAATATCGAATAATTGTACAATGTCACCATCTTTGCAAAATCAATTCTATAAAAGAATATTTCAATTTTTTTTAATAAATTAAAATTAACTTGTACGAGGTTTAAAATTTAATATTTAGAGAAGTCATAGTAACTTATTTATAATTATATTTTAATTTTTTTAGAAGCTTATTTTATTTTATTTAAAGTCTTTATGAGGAGCATTTCCGAAGGCCATTACCCCAAATATTTAACTTAAAATAGTTATTTATACATTTGAAGTATATATGCTATAAATGAAAATCATTTTAATGTATGTTGGCACTACTCTAGCTTGTTTGATTAAAGTGAATATTATTTCGATACAATTATGAAATTTCAAACACATAAATTCCCCTGATAGGGATATAAAACTTGTGAAAGTAGAATAGTAATTTCAAATATGAATCACTTGATTAACAATGTGTGAAAGTAGAATAGTAATTTCATTATCATTTATTATTCAGACTCATTGGTATATTATTTATCAAACACACGTATACACAAACAATTAATTTATCACTTGAAACAATAATAAAAAAAATGATAAATAATTTGTATTAATTAATAAATAGCATAGTATACAAGTGACTGATAATATATATTTCTACATGTGAACCAACACCAGACACATCTCACAAAGGAGAAACAACATTACGTAAGCAAATGCAAGGCAAAAGGTGTGGGCTCCCAAACATTTATTTCATCATCTTTACATTAAAAAGAAATCATTTTCTTTGTAAAAGTGTAATACTTTTTTATTTTTGTATAAAGTACTTCTATAATTAAATTCTTTAATTATAATTTTAAAAGAACACAAATATAAAATCATAAAATTTGAAACAATTTTATAGATATACAAAAAAAGTAACTATTTTATATATTTTTAAAAAGTTGTATCTTTATTATTGGTGAAATAAATAATAAATAAAGTAGGTATGATGCCTATTCATGCAAGTTTAGTAATTGTCGTAACACTCAACTTACTAACCAGATGAGAGAATATAAGTTATAGATAAATTAGGTATAGTGCATATGCCAATTTAGCGATTGCCGCATCATTGAACTTCCCAATCAAAACCTAAGAACTTCTTTGCCAGATTATTATTTATGTTTAAATAAATTATTCCTTTGACATTTTTAAATATTAGTAATAATTAATATTGTTATTGAATTTGGAATCCCTAAAAAAACATAAATTTAATTTTCTTATATTAGTGTTGTTGTGATACTAGCAGCGCTGGCTTAGTTGATTATAATAGGACGCAAACCATTATTTTGTTTTAAAAAACTAAAGAGTGAAATTAATTTTAACTTTTTTAATAGATAAATATTTGTTAGTGTTAAATTAATATCGTCTTAACTTATGCCAAGTTATAATTTTTTAAAACAAACAAAGTTAAAAAAATGTAAAATCATTTTTAAATTCTTTTATTAGATAAATAATTTTATTAGTATTGATTTAGTGGATACTAAATAAAATAAATATTGAAAATAAATAAAACTAGTGTCGATTTAATAAATGCTAATCTTATTTTTTTTTTGTAATATTTATATTTATTTAAGTTAGTGTATTTAAGCGTATAATAACTATAAAAAAACTAAATAAGATTAGTGTCAATTAAATCGATGCTAACTTTATTTATTTTTAATATTTATATTTATTTAAGTTGATGTTAGTTAAGTGGATGTTAGCTATAAAAAAAATTATGCTAAGTTGTGTATTTTTTGAATTTGTTTGTGTTCTTTACATTGAATATGGACGGTTGAATTATTTTTAGTCTAAAGGTCCATATTTAAAGATAAGAGATCTCCTTAGTCATGATTGTTTTTTTTTTTCTATATAAATTTTATTACACTCATCTTTTTCATTCATTTCATAAATCTCATCACACTTGTAATCTTCATTCACACTTGTTTCCTTCAATCACCTTCATCTCTTTCATTCACACTCACCAATGTAGCGAAAGGATACGACAACGGTTATTTTTTATAATAGACAACGATTCACTAACCGAGACATATTAAGGTGAGGTAAAAGTTGATTCAGAACCGTAGCCAAAAGTTGAAGATTTTGCTTTGGTTACAAGAAAACCAAAGTAGTAAACCGAAAAAAAAAATAGTAATAATTTTGGGTTTTTGGCAGCAATTCCAATAACAACTATTGTCATAAACCCTTTTCTGCTTTAGTTTCTAGATGAACCATTATCATAAGTCTAGTTTTATTTAAAATATTTTTTTAATGTATGACCTCGGTTTCATCTTGAATTAATCGATACCATATACCAATTTTTGCCTCAATTTTTACCACAATTGTTGTCGATAGTATACGATTTTTAAATGTGGCTATGTTTCAGTGACATCCTACATAACAAAAATCACAAAAATATACCTGCATAATATATAAAATATGTACATCAAAATATAGACCAAAATATTTTTTTTAATAAAATAGAAAATTTTAACTAGATACATTTCATAGAAACTCAATGTTTTCATATTCTAGTGTACATAATATTATAACCTAACACTTACATACTATTGTACACATATTATGTACTTTGCAAGAGTTTTCCTTATGAAATTAATGGACAAGTTGGGAATGGAACAAGAGTCTTGAATCTCTACATAAAACATAATGAATTCATTTTGTATATATGATTTCCAAACAATGGAGATTTTTTTTAATTAAATGCAAATGATATTGTTTCTCAGCCACTTGAATTTGGGTATGAATAGTTGTCACCATCTAATTCATTACATAGTAACTGTATTTGTATAAGTTGGTTTGTCTATTACACTACAATATATAATCACCATAATAATTAATTAACAAAAATAGCCGAAATAAAATAATTATAAGAAAGTATGGACCAAAATACAAAACCTTGAGGGCCAACCATCCAAGCCTTTTAGCATTAGTAGTTGATTTCCCTAACAACATCATAGGTGTTGCAATTGAACTATGAAAAAAAAGAATGTTTTAAGATACACTTATATAACAAATAAAGTTCATAAGTGTTAAAAAAGAAAGGCTTAGATTCTCACACCAAGAGGAGGGTGAATTGGGGAAGCGTAAAAATATAAGCTTTCAAAATCTTTTTCACAAAATAGGATGTTTTTACGCTTTTTTTGAATCACAAGTTAAATGGTATGTAATGTAGCAGTTCACTTAATCGAATACAAAAACACATTAATCGACTGTAATGAAAAGTGTAGGGATCAGAAAATTCAAACACTGGTTTTTATACTGGTTCGGCCAAGCCTACATCCAGTGTCCTTCCAACCACAAGAAGCAAATGCACTATAGAGATCAAGGTTTTTACGACGACCTCACATCAAAAATGTAAAACACAATTCTAACCCTCTAATCTAATATAGGCAATACAACAAACAAGACACGCAGCAAGAACACCCCCTTCTATTGTCAAACCCTTTGAGCCACCCTCAAAGTCAAGAACACAGTTCTTCTTCCAATAACACCATCCTGATCGAGCAATATACACTTTTGTTGTGCAGAGTGATCAGACGTTCAAATCCAATAAACCTTGAAGCTAAAGAATCCATCAAGATTGTGATCACCACGGTCGTTCTTGGTTCTTGGAGCTTTTTCCTCTTTTGTAAGATATTTCACAATATACTGAAAGATATGAAAGTGTTAAAATCAATTGTTCTTTTTCTTACAGAAATCAAGTCATGCGTCAATATATAGTTTTTCACCAAAAAAGACGCGTTTTAATCGATTTAACTATTAATGTAATCGAATATATTTCTTAGTTATATCATAATAATAGCAATCAAATGCATTAATTGAAAGCACATTTAATGTAATCGATTTATAATAAATGTTTGGTCAACATATTCACAAATATGACCGTTGTGACAATTATGTCAAGCATTTAACCAGTTTTCAAAACAACAACTAACTTAGTCGAATACAAGTTGCATGCATTCCATTAAGTAAAAACACTTCGCATATTTTTGAAAACTTTTCTTCACAAATTCATCACAGCACACTTGAAAAATATTTGTGCAAACACACGAGTTTTAATCGATTTCACAAATAATGTAATCGACTTAAAACTATTGTTTTGCCACACTTTAAAGTTCAACTTAAATGCTTGTGGTTTTTCATTTCCGAAACCTTATGTTATGCATACACAGAAAAAATCACATATCAATCACAGTGTTATGCATTGATCAACATAATATGTTCACATACACGCTTTAACAAATACAACACAGTAAGCATATAAGCATGTAACATGTAACATAGTACAACCACATAAGTTTTTATTAACTATGAGTTGTCATCATCAAAAACACAAATATCACTGAGATTGTGGGTTCAGCTAAACCTGTGCTCCCCTATCAACAATGTCAACAATCTCCCCCTTTTTTTATGATGTACAACCATGATTAATAAAAGTTTAATAAAACCATGTTGTACAAACACTCAGATTCACAATTACAACTCTCCTTTAATTATATCAGATATTCTCCCCCTTTGGGCATTAGCAAAAAAGGTATTGATAGTTTGCAGTAATTGAAACACAGATAATCAAACATATAGAGATGCGTCAATCAGATAAGCAGAATTAATATGATGCTCCCCCTATCACTGATATTCATATGAATTTATTAATTTCTCCCCCTTTGTGGAAACATGTGAATTAATCAAACTTATACAATGCTCCCCTTGTCATTATGCATGTTTAAACATTAAATTACAGATGCATAATACAGTCATATCAGTGTATGCAACATTCAGCATATAAGAGCATATACAAGTAATGTATCAGAGAAATGTTAAAAAAACAGTATATAGAGCCAGTTATATCACTATATATCAGAGCAGATTGATACATGTTATTTTAACAAATCAGTCACTTATTATCCCAAAATATATTCACAACGGATCAACACAAAGATATAAGTTGAATAAATAATCAACAAAAAGTAAATCAAGGTTTAAAGATATTAGATATCAAGTGTTTGGAATCTTCAAACCCAGTTACGAAAACTAATCAATTTGAGGTTCATCTCAATCGATTTCATGTTGTAGAGCATTGTTGATTTCCATTTGAACTAAGTCAGCAACCATTGTTCCTGCATAACCTTTCAGATTCAACTAGTTTAAGCATTTTAGTATTAATGCAGTACAATAATCAACACATTTAAGGTATGAATATGCAATGATGTGAATGTAACATTTAAAATATCAATTACATTCATACACACAGGTTAAACAATTTATGCATCAGTTTCATACACTCAATCACAGATGTAATCATCAAACACAAATTGATTTAAACTGAAATTAACTTTGATTTCATTCATATAATAATAACATATTACAATCATGTGGAAGTAAAAGAGACCTAAAGATATGGAAATTAATGCCAATCACTATAAAACAAACCAACAAAACAAAAAATCATAACATCTAAATTTTTAATTCCTTTTCTTATTTTTCTTTTTTAAGTAATTACAAAGAAGCATGTCACTAATGCTCTCTTCAACAACATTGTCATCCTCGGTTTCCTCTTCTTCCATTTCCTCAGCTGCACTATCTTTTGCTGTACAGCCTTCCTCACCAAATTCTTCTTCATCTTCACTTTTATTATCTAGGTTCAGATGCTCTTTTATTTCCAAAACGTCTTGCCTGGTTTCTTGGCAAACAATCTTTAGAGACCTTATCTCCCTTAGTATGGATTTTTTGAACTCTGAGCGAGGTCGATAAGGAATAGAAGATGATCCTGTAGCATCTTCATCTTCTTCAGCATATTCATCTTTAAATTGCCAGCCATTAGGAGTATGGTGTAAACCCATACGATGTAGAGTAGATTTGTCAATCGTGTTTGTTCTGCCATAAGACTCACTTGATTCATTTACACATTCTACCCCCAAAGTGAATTAGTACTTTTGAGATAAAGATGTAGTATGGTAGCATTGCTGATTCTACTCTTGTCACTTTGAGCATGTTATCAAATACGGCTGTAGGCTAGTCAACTGAAATGTTTTCCTTGATGGCCTTTAGGAAATACAGGTCTTCCGTAGTTGCCTGTGCTGGTTACTACCTCTTAACATTAATATCCATGATACGACAAAGACAACCAACCTGTCATCCTTCTTCATGCCTTCAGTCTTGTAGTGAGAGTAGTCCCTCACTTCTTCAGGGTTTCTCAGACTATCTTGATAAACCATGAATTTGTGGAAGCCATTTATGCCCAAATGGCATTTTTCTCCTCCCAGCTTAAAACCAGCAATATTCGTCCATACTTCATTAGTTAGTTTGATATCTACACCCTTAACTCTGGAACAGAATGTTCCATCACTTATTTTGAGATTAGAGTAAAAGACCCTTATAAGTTCTGGGTACCACTAGTCGGCCAACTCAACGAACTTCTTTAGGCCCTGACGGCTCAGCCAACTTTGAAACATAAACCTCTCTTTCCTGAAAAAACTCAATTTCAGATACTTGTGAGTGATCAGCTTCCTCATTTTCCAACAGTCTAGGAAATTGGATTGCGCGCTATCATCGCTGATCCAGTCGTCCAAGTTTGATTCTCTCCTCATATTCTTGTGGCCTAGTGTCTTCACTCTCTTTCTTTGAGATGAAGAGGATGTCATTTGATATAGGGTGTGGAAGATAAATCTTAGAATACAAAAGAGGAAAGGATTTCAACGTTTGCGGAGAAAGCATGAGTTACAAAATTTCTTCGTTTAGTGTTAATAGATGATAACAGTTGAAAAACTGTTATTTTTATACTTAAAATTGACTTCAATTACAACCTTTATGACTTGGAAATTAGCTTGAACTCATGATTTTGTTGAATTGTTGGAAATAAGAGAGTTGGACAGGTTTTATGCTTGATTTCATTGTTTTTTGCAGGTTTTGAGATGAAATTGATGAAAGAAGTGAAAAGGGATAGAGATGGAATCAGAAAAGGACACAAAGTGCAAAAGAAGAGAATCAGCAAGTACCGCTCAGCACCAATTACCGCTGAATGGCACTCGCAAAGAACCGTTGGCACCGCTGAGGGGAGAAAAGCCGCTAAGGGAAAGAATTGACACGCGCTACTACCGCTGAGCGGTATTTATCGCTGAGCGGCACTTTTCTGGGCTTGGGCCTACTTTTCTGTACTTTTTAGAATAATATATAAGCTTTAGGACGTTCTAGGGTTTGTATCTTTGGCTGGAACGAAGCAAAAACACACTCTTTCACCCCTTAGAGGAGGATTTTGGATGCTAAGGCTCCTTTCTCAACTTTCTAGGGTTATATCCTTCACTTTTCCATTGTATTTCATCTAGTTTCACCATGAATATGGTGAACTAAACTTATTTTGTTGTTGGGGAATCAATGTAAATCCTTAAAAACCTCTTGTATGGAATTTGTTCTTCAAGATCATTTTTATGATACATGCTTTCTTTCATTACTAGTTAGGGTTTTTCCTCTTTGCTCAAAGCATGCATTGTTTAACTCATTCGATGTCATGATTATTGGTTTTTTCGACATGGACACATACGGGGAAATCTAGATCTGGGGAATCTCTCCCATCAGTATATTACAAATCTAGACATAAGAGTATGATAATTGGTTGCCTTTAAGCTTTTGTTCACTATAATGCATGATTAATTGCTAGGGAGACAAGACATTGTAAACTAGTGATTATGATTAGGCTTTCTTCGCCGAGACATCGGGTTTTAAGTAATTTAGAAAGTGGCATTAACATTAATGAAAAGAATGATGAATTCCTAAATACAAGAGAGTGGATAGGATGAAATTGATAAACCCCAACAACATATTCATCCATAAATTTCAATTCACGTATTTTGTTTCTTCTTGCCCATTGATCATCACATGCATACATATTTACTTTTTAGTCTTTTGCATTTGAAACTTACAACAATTTGTTCACAAGTCTTATTTAATCAACAAAATCACATAACTGTCTAGGCCGTGAGTCCTTTGGGAGAACGATACATGGTCTTACCAAGTTTATTACTTGATACGATTCGGTTACACTTGCCGAGGGTTAACAAGTTACAAGTTTTTGACTCCGTTTTTGGGGATTGAAGATTTGTTCATCAATAGACTAGTAAATATAAATTTGGAGGGAAGCCAAACTTTTCACTTTCGCGGTAAAGCAAAACTCAATCGATTTCAACAGTTTCAGATTTTCAAAAACAGAGAAAGTCCATATCATAGAGACTATTAATCGATTTTATTAATATCATATTCAACATTGTGTTTGTCATAGTATTTCCAAAAACAGAGAACCACATACATATAACATAGTTGGCTCTATTCATAACACAATCGATTAAAAATCGTACAATCAAATTTTCATACAATCAAATCAAACAATTAAACACTCATCAAACATGCATATAACAATCATTCATATAGATATTTGTGATGCATGAATGCATGAAAAAAAAACTATAGTAGTTACCACGTTTTGATATTCAAGAACTTATGATTTGTTCAACTGTAGTTCTTCCTTGAGCATTGCACTGCTTCAATCAACAACTCATTTTTCTACAAAACAATTAAATGATTTTGATGCAGGTACCTATATAAACTTGGGTTCTTTCTTGTTAGTTGCAGGGGGCTATTCCTTAGGAATCCACTTATATTTTCCTTTAGGAACACCAATTTTTCTATAATAGCAATTTCTGATATTATGACCAATAGTATTACAATAGAAGCAAGCATGTGAAATAGGTTTACTCAGATCAATAAACTTTTTAGAGTTAATTCTATTACTCTTTACTTTATATCCAATGACATGCCTATTAATTTCTCTACCAGAAGATCTGAACACAACATCTAGATTTTCTTTGCCTTGAGTGAATTTAGCTAGAGTGCTTGTTAAGTAATATATCTTCTCTAAGTGTATTGGACAATTATCACATTTCTTTTCCATAATCTGTATTTTAGTTTTAGCATTTGTTTTAGCAGATTGTAATGTAGTTTCTAATTCTTTTTCTAGCTTTTCATTATCCTTTACAAGGTGTTATCAATTATATATTCATAATATTTCCTTTCAGAGGTTAATCGATTCACCTTATATTGGACTCGCATGGCTTCTGAATGAAATTCCTAAAAAGCATCCAACAGCATGTGATACTTCACCTTGATAGGCTCATTTTCAAAATCATCATCGCTGTCATCATGAGAATGTGGAAAGCCTGCCATTAAACATAAATTTGATTCCTCTTCAGCACTGCATTCATCATCACTTGAAGAATCACCGTCACTGTTTTCCCAGGCTATATATGTTTTCCTTTGCTTGCTTTTTTTGTCCTGAATGTACTTGGTGTTAATCTTCTGCTTATTCTTCAAGTCTAGACAATCAGGATTTATGTGGCCATCCTTTCCGCATTCATAGCATTGCACAATATTGCTTCTTGAGCTCTTCTTTCCTCCTCTAGAGTAACCTGCATTATCAATTGCAATATTTCTATTCTTCATGAATTTATTGAATTTTCTCACCATCATATTCAAGATTTCCTTTTCTGGTATATCTACATCTGATTCAGCTTCAGATTCAGTCTTCTTGGAGGATTTCTTGCTATTGGCTTTGAGGGAAATCGATTTTTTTCCTCAATTTCTTCTTCCTCTCTTAGCCTTCCAATTTCTAACTCATTCTCCCTAAGCTTGCCAAAAAGGGTTGCCGTATTCATGTTAGTTAAATCCTTAGATTCTGAAATAGTAGTTACCTTTGGTTGCCAGCTTCTATTTAAACTCCTTAGGATTTTTATGTTGATTTCTTCCTTGTCAAACACTCTTTCGAGAGCCATCAAGTGATTTACCATGTGTGTCAATCTTTTCTGGACATCATAGATAGTCTCACCAGCCTTCATCCTAAACAACTCGTATTCTTGCACAAGAGAGTTCTTTCTAGCACGTTTTAGCTCGTTAGTTCCTTCATGTGTTACTTCAAGAACTTCCCACATCTCTTTTGCAGTTGCATTGGGAAATCCTGAAAAACTCATCCATAGTTAGTGTAGAGGCAATTACATTTCTAGCTTTAACATCATATGGTGCTCTTCGGTTTCATCTTGAGTCCACTTAGAAAACAATTTCAAAACAGTTTTTCCATTGATAATTTGAGTGGGTTCATATGGACCGTTAAGTGTAGCATCCCATTCTCCTTTATCCACGGATTCAAGAAAAACTAGCATCCTAATTTTGCAAAATGCATAATTCTCACCAGTAAATAGAGGTGGTCTATTTGTTGATGCACCTTCACCAAAAATTTGAGAAGTAAAAGACATTTTTCAGGATCAAATCGATTAGACAAAAATCTTAATCGATTTATTTTTCAAATATCTTATGAAATCTAGCTCTGGTGCCAATTGTTAAAAAAGAAAGGCTTAGATTCTCACACCAAGAGGGGGGTGAATTGGTGAAGCGTAAAAATATAAGCTTTCAAAATCTTTTTCACAAAATAGGATGTTTTTACGCTTTTCTTGAATCGCAAGTTAAATGGTATGTAATGCAGCAATTCACTTAATCGAATACAGAAATAGATTAATCGACTGTAATGAAAAGTGTAGGGATCAAAAAATTCAAACACTGGTTTTTATATTGTTTCGGCCAAGCCTACATCCAGTGTCCTTCCAACCACAAGAAGCAAATGCACTATAGAGATCAAGGTTTCTACACTAAGGTTTTTATAGCAACCTCACGTCACAAATGTAAAACACCTCTCTAACCCTCTAATCTAATATAGGCAATACAACAAACAAGACACGCAGGAAGAACACCCTCTTCTGCTGTCAAACCCTTTGAGCCGTCCTCAAAGTCAAGAACACAGTTCTTCTTCCTGCAAACACCACAGGAAAACCAGTCAATCTTCACGATTGTAGAAGTTCCTGATCGAGCAATACAACCTTGTTGTGCAGAGAGATTAGACGTTCAAATCAAATAAACCTTGAAGCTCAAGAATCCATCAAGATTGCGATCACCACAGTCGTTCTTGGTTTTTAGAGCTTTTTCCTCTTCTGTAAGATGTTTCACAATATACTGAAAGATATGAAAGTGTTAGAATCAATTGTTCTTCTTCTTACAGAAATCAAGTCATGCGTCAATATATAGTTTATCAAAATATATAGTGTTGGAAATGACAAACATTCCTAGTTTCAAACTATACAAGATATAATACGATTTCTCAAGTTTATCAAGTAACCAATGAAACTCGTATTAGTCAATGATGTAACAAAGTTAAAACTAAGAAATTAGAATTTGATGTTACAAACTATGCAACATATGTAGAAAAGAAAATGATATCAGTTGAAAGATAAAACTAAGAAAAATTTTAAAACTAAGTAAATGATACTAAGAGAAGACATACCCAAGAAGAAAACCCTTAGCCTGATTTTAAAGGGTTTCAAGAAGACCTCATGGCAGACCCGCCATATCAAAGAACAACCCCAAACCGCCACTCATCATCACTCATGACAACGCCAATGCCCTCAAAACGCACGACATGGAAGTCACCGACGAATGTGAAATTGTTGACAGCGTCTCCACCTACATACATCGCCGTTAGAGAGGCATTTGCATCATGAGTGGCATCGGAATCGTCACCAATGTAACCCTACGCCAACCCACTTATTTTGACATCATCCTTACCTTCCACGGTAGGTTCAAGATCTTATGCGTTGCTGAATCCTTCCTCACACCTCCGACACAGCCAACCACTACTAGTTTGATAATATACCTAGTAGTTAGAGGAAGTACGGTTGACGCACTAACTAGTTCAGGCCCTGTGGTTATCATGTCAACTTCATTCAACAACGTTGCATTTGGGAGACTTCCTTTGGAAGATTTGAAAGATTTGGCAGTGATAACCGATGATTAGGGTTTCAAGTTATGTTTCTGTATTTTGGGAGGGAGCAGTTGAAAAAAATGAGAGAAAGATAAAAAACTAAAAGTAAAAAAAGTAGGAGAGTTGCTACCTCCACCACCCCAAACAACTTCCTCCACCTCCTCAATTTTTTTATTTATTTCAAAATTACCCTTTCTTACATTTATTATTTAATTTTTATGTTAAAATCCTAATCTCTTCCCCCATTTCTCATTTTGACGTTCAGCAGCACTAATACCCTCGCTTTCTTTCTCTTTTTCTCTGCAACCCCACCCCCCACTTTCCTTTTCTTTCTCTCTTTCTCTACAACCCACCTCCACCCCCTCTCCCCTTCCCTTTCTTTGTTTCTATCACTTTCTTTCTCCGCAACTCCCCTCTCTCCCTTTCTTTTTCTCCCTTTCGTTATTTCTCTCTTTCGTTATTTCTCTGCAGCCCCACCCCACTCTCCCTTTCTCTCATTCTCATTTGGTCTCTAAGAGGTTAGTATTTTTTTGCTCTTCTATTGTAATGGATTGTATGATATGTGTTGTATGTGTTTTGCATTGTATGATACGTGCTTTGTGATTTTTACGGATGTCAATATCCGTTAACGGACGTCGACATCCGACGAAGGAGAAGGGCCAACGGATCTCCTTGCTTTGCTTTTCGTTTTCTTGTTTTTTTAGGTTATTAACTTAGTTATATTTAGTTGATTAATTTTTGTACATTTATTAGTTGCAGGTGATGGAGTCGGGGTCCACGACTATAGAAAAGAAAGTGTGGTTGTGCATATATGTGTGAGTGTGCATTGAGAGAATGGAAGAAGGGTTCATAAAATGCATAGGTTAGATTTTAGTAGGTTTAGAAATTTGAATGGTTGAAGAGAAGAAGGATGGGGGAGAGTTTATTGGGTCATGCAGTATAGCATATGAAAGGGAAGAATGAGAAAAGAAGGAAGTTGGATAATTGAATGATGTTATGTTGTGGTTGGTGAGGGAGTTATTGTTACGTGAACATTAATTGGGAGAAGAAAGAAGATGAGAGAGTGCATGGAAAGTCTACTTGAGGTGCAAGAGTGTGTGTGTTTAAAAAGGTTGTCTTTTTATTTTGTTAGGATGTATGATGTCTCTACAGAGGCCTTATTAGTATATAAATTGTAGTGGTAAGTAAAAGGGGGTCTCATAGGTGGGAAAAAGAGAATTGGTACATGCAGATGTGTTTTTATACTGTGTTAGTGGTGGAAAGAAAGTATGGAAGCTGAACGGATATGACATCCGTCCACGGATGTGGGGATGCGTTTCGTGTGGAAGTGAAAGGGTGTGGGGGTGCATTCATGTAGGGGACCATTAATATTTTATTAAAAAGTGAATGGATTTCGGTGAAAATTAATCTCAGTAATAATTATTGAAGGGCAAAAGAGGAACGGGGAGGTGGAGGGAGCAAGGAGTGGTGGTGGAGGGAGCAACACCCAAAAAGTAGTATAACGTGTGTAGGTTATTGTTAAAAGGCTTTTGGTCGCACAAAAAACTCAACAAAACCTAGTCCCCACTAATGTAATATAGGGGCAACCTAGGAAATCAATCCAAGGACTTGGTACTTATTAAGAATAGAATTGTAGAATTAAATCTAATTATTTATTTACTAAAAAACTAAAGCTAGGTGGGGAAAAAGAATAAAATTTAAAGAAAGAAACTAAAAGATAACGCAATGCATTATTTTATCTAAAAGGAATCCAAGATACCTAAAATAAAATGATGCAAAGGAGAAAAGTAAAACTGTAATCTATGCTAAAGAAAGATAAATGGAATACCTAAACTAAAATGATGTATTAAAAGAACATAAAAAAATCAAAGAAATTAAAGGCTAAATGCATATAAACTAATGCTGGAATGATAAAAATGATTAACACATCAACTAAAAAAAACAGAAATGGGATGCTTAAACCTAAACGACTATAATTGGAATAGATCACAAAAGATTTGATACAAAGCAAAATTCAGATTAAAGGAAACCAACACAATTCAAATACAAGAACAAATATGAATTTTAATCAAAGTAATCTAAAGGGATAAAAGAATGAAACAACAAAACTTGATATCAGGATGTAAATGACAAAAAAATAAACGCTAAAATCATAACAGAAACAAGAACTCAAATGAAACTAAACTAAATTGCAAGAATTGTAAATCAACAACGCGGAAATTGTAAATTGGTAATGTAATCAAAATAAATGCAGAATTCCATTAAAATCTAAAAATTGAAGTACAATTGATACCAGAAATCAAAGAAAACCGCAATGTTTGTCACCCAATGTGATTGTCTGCGAGTTCTAATGAAAAGAGCAGAGTTCTCACACTATGAAAACTGATAAACCTAAACTAAAAGCTGAATCGAAAATCTAACCTAGATAGCATCTGTCACCCACTACCTGTGCACTGTCTAAACCTAAGAATGGTGCCTGTCACCCACCACCCATATTATTCACTTTACAAGACTTCCCTTTATATAGGGAAAGTCGAAAACAGAAAAAGAAAAGAAAATGGGAAAGGGGGAAGAACTGAAAACAAACTTGGAAGCTTCGAGAGTCAACTACAACTAACTCAGACTCGTTCTCCAACCGTCGACCTTGAACCTTCATTTTGACCGATCAACACTATGGGCTGGCCTCCTGTGGTTGGAAGGACACTAGATGTAGGCTTGGCCGAACCAGTATAAAAACTCAGTGTTTGATCTTTCTATCGCTACACTCTTTTATTCAGTCGACTTCTTACTATACTCAATCAATTTAATTTCCGCTGCATAAACAAGTCTTTTACCTTGCGTTTCAAGAAAGTTATAAAGGCATCACTTTTGGTGCAAAAGATTTTGAAAGTTTTAAATTTTATACTTCACCAATTCACCCCCGCCCCCCTCTTGGTGTGAGAAATTGAGCAATTCTTTTTCAACAATTGGCACCAGAGCTGGTTTTCATAAAATATTTGAAAATATAGTCGATTAATGTTTTCATTAAATCGCCTGATCCTAGAAAATGACTTTAAATTTTCAAACCTTTGGTGAAGGTGCATCCACAAATAGACCACCACTATTTGTTGGAGAAAACTATGCTTTTTGGAAAATTAGGATGCAAATCATTCTTGAATTCGTGGATAAAGGAGTTTGAGATGCAACTCTAAACGGTCCATATGAACCCAGTCAAATTGTGAATGGAAAAACTGTTTTAAAAAATTTTACTAAGTGGACTCAAGATGAAAACCTTAGAGCACAATATGATGTTAAGGCTAGGAATGTAATATCTTCTACACTAACAATGGATGAATTTTTCAGGATATCACAATGCAAGACTGCAAAAGAAATGTGGGAGGTTCTTGAAGTTACGCATAAAGGAACAGATGAAGTAAAAAGGGCCAAAAAGAACTCTCTTATACAAGAATATGAGCTATTTAGAATGAAAGCAGGAGAGACGATCTACGAGGTACAAAAATGATTCACACACATATTCAATCGCCTCATGGCTCTCGAGAAAGTGTTTGATAAAGAAGAAATCAATATAAAGATCTTGAAAAACCTCAATAGAAGTTGGCATTCGAAATTCACTACTATATCTGAATCAAGAGACTTTACCAGCATGAACATGGCTACATTGTTTGGAAAACTCAGAGAACATGAATTAGAGCTTGAAAGGCTAAAGGAGGAAGAAGAAATTGAAGAGAAGAAATCAATTGCCTCAAAGGCCACAAGAAAGAAAGCTACCAAGATTCGTGAACCTAAAACTGAACCAAATGCGGATATACCAGAAAAAGAAATGATGACATGATGGTAAGGAAATTTAACAAATTCGTGAAAAATAAAAATTTTGCAACTAACAATACAGGTTTCTCAAGAGAAGGAAAGAAGAGTTCAAGAAGCAACGTTGTTCAATGCTATGAATGTGGAAAGGATGGTCATATCAAGCCTGACTGTCCAGACTTGAAGAACAAGCAGAAAGAATTCTCTAAGTATCCTCAGGATAAGAACAGGAAGCAGATGAAAACTTATATTGCCTGGGAAAACAATGATGAAGGTGATGATGACAATAGTGTTGAAGAGGAGTCAAACTTATGCTTTATGGAAGGCTCTACACAATCTGATGATGATAGTGATTGTGAATTTGAAAATGAGCCAATAGAAGTCAAGTACCACATGCTACTGGATGCATTTCAGGAAGTTCATGCAGAGGCCATGCGACTTCAGTATAAAGTAAATCGATTATCACTTGAGAGAAGAGATTATGATTACAGAATTGATAATCTTGTGTAGGATAATGAGAAGCTTGAGAAAGATCTTGAAGAAGCTTTGAAATCTACAAAGACAATAAAGACCGAAGTATAACTTGTTGAGAAAGAATGTGGTAAATATCCTGTACAAATTGAGAAAATTGAGTACTTAACCAGCACATTGGCAAAATTCACTCAAGGCAAAGAAAATCTTCATGTTGTGTTAAGATCATCTGGAAGAGCTATCTACAGACAAGGTATTGGTTATAAGGCTAAAAGTAATAGGATAAACTCAATGAAATTTATTGATCTGAGTAAACCTACTACTAAGGCATGCTTTTACTGCAATACACTTGGTCACATAGCTAGAAACTGCTATTTTAGATATGTTGGTGTTCAAAAGGGAAAATACAAATGGGTTCCCAAGGAACAACTTCCTGTTACTAACAAGACATGACCCAAATTCAAATGGGTATCAGCGTCAAAACCTTTTAACTGTTGTGCGGGAAAGGAGCAGTAGTTGCTGAAGCAGTATTCAACTCAAGGATGAACTACCATGATGAAATAAACAAGTTCTTGAGTTAATGGTTGTGGTAACTGTATCTAAACTTTTTCATGCATCATGCATCATAAGCATTGGTATGATTGATTGTTATATGCATGGTTAATATATGCTGATTGAATTGTTTGTTTTTTGTGAAAATACTGTTATGCGACTTTTAATCGATTGTCTTAAGTGTCGAGTCGAATATTTTGCGTGTATGTCTTTCTTTGTTTTGGTAACACTTTGTCAAAACATTAAATCAACTTTATCTTTATTAAAACCGATTATTAGTCTATGTTTTAAACTCTCTTATGTTTTGAAAATTTTGAATTTGATGAATTCAGTTTTTGGCACTAAAGTGAATTTTTGTGTTCCCTCCAAATCTAAATTTGTTTTGATTAAAACCCTAAAACACAGAAGAGTGTCACTAATCTTCTCAGCAGACATTTGAATCCTTCCTTCTGATATTCTGCAATCTCTAAACGAAAATGGCGTCCAATTCATCTCAGAGGAAAAGAATAAAGACATTGGGCACTAAATATTTGAGGCGACCATCACAACTGGAAAGATGGATCAGTGATGATGAAGCTCAATCCAAGTTTGTTGATTGCTGGAAAATGAGAAAATTAACTACGCATAAATTCCTGAAACTTAGCTTCTTCAGGAATGAAGGTTTCCAATTTCAAGGTTGGCTAAAACGCCAAGGGCTGAAGAAATTCGTTGAGATTGCCGATCCTTGGTATCCTAAACAATTTCTAATAGAGACTAAAGCAGAACAAACTCATATTTAAAAGAAAGAGAAGCTAAGAAAAATTGTAAACAGTAACAATGAATAGAAGAAACCTTACAACCAGAATAAAACTCAAACGAAAGGCTTAGAACAAAACCTATAAAATACTAAAGCAGGGAAATGAAATCAGAGAAGTGAAATGAACCTACAATTATTTATATCTACAACAACAACTGAAAGAATATAACCCAAAGCATCCTAGAAACTATCTAAAATAGATTGAAAAGTAAAGAATCTATAAAATTCCTAATAGAAACCTAAACAGAACCAATAAAAGAACAAATTCTAAAGCAAATGCATATTTACAAAGACTAAAGCAAGATATGAAAACTAAAACAATTACTAATGCTTAAAACAAGAATTCAGAAAGCTAAAACAAAACTACTAATACGTGAAACAGAATCAAGAATAATTGGGTATTTACAAGCTAAAACTAAGTATTTACAAACTGAAACAAAACTGCAATCAACTCAGAAAAAAAGATTTACTCCTATTTTAACTACAAAAGCACATACTAACAGATGAAAATTAAAGTAAAAACAGCAATTAAAACTATACCTTCTCACCCCACACTTAAGAGGCACATTTTCCTCAATGTGTGAATGAGAATGGTTTCCTAAACAACACATATTTCACTGATATTTATGCCACATATAGCAACAAGTATGTACAGATCAAACAAAAAAAATTATACAAGAATAGAATTGAAAAAGTTGAAATTAAACAAAAAATATGTACAAAACAACACTATAAAACTAAACACAATTGAACAGACAATGTACATGAAAAAAACTGGAGAAAGCTAAACTAAATCTACAAAGCTACGAGACAAAAGAAATTTTCAAATTGGCCACAAGTTAAAATTGATTTTCTTAATTTTTATGTAAAACATCATATTTTATACCCTATTATTTACTATGCTATTTAAAACTATGCACATTACTAACAAAAAGCTATAACTACAATGAAAAAGAAAAAAAAAAGGAATTGGCTTATTGGTTTTTCTCCATGTGCTCTCTACTTTAGCATCATCAGCTCTCTATCAAAGGTTGGTAGCTGCTTCTGTACTTTCCAAACTCCTTCCTGCAACAATAACAGCTTTCCATTCAAGGCTTGTTGTTGATTCTGAATGTTCCAAACTTCTTGAGCATCATTTACACCTTCTTCAGCCTCCACCAAGACTGTCTTTGTGTCTGCAATGTATGCAACTGACTCAAAATTCGAGTCTGCAATAAGTATATGATCTACCATATTCAAATCAAAGTCAAAATGTATAAATGAATCATCAAACATTTCAGAATTGTCACAAGCAAAAGCATAATCATCCAGATCATTAAGAACATATGTATCAGAAGCAGAGCATCTAATATCACTTGTTTTAATCTGGTCCACAAGAAAAATTTTATTTAGGATCACAGAATGGCCAGACACAACATCACATAAAACAGTTACAGGTTCCATAGGTTCAGCATGCAAAGAATCATCAAAACTAGTCTACACATCAGCCAAACCATTTGAAAGCTCAAGTTTAGAATCAACCTATACTGGCTCCTCAAAAGTCACCTTACCAATCTCAACAAATTCAGCAGATGCATCATCCAAACTATCATAGAAAATGTTGTCAAGATCAGTGCACACATCATCAACAACATCAGGAATATTCGTGTGTTCTACAACAAATATTGAATCCAAAATGTGAGTGTGTGCATGCATATTAGTAACAGGATCCAAAGCAGGCTTTATTGGTTCAATCATTAAAAGATCAAAAGCAATAAAATCAATTTGAACCTCAGGCACATGAATAGAAATGTCAAGTTCAAAATAAACCTGCATTATTGGTTCATCAGCTACCTCATCATGATTCTCACCAGATAACTTGCTCAGCATCTTTCTTGCCTCAGTTGACGATGTACATGCAATTCAGGAAGATCACTATGTGGCAATATACATATGACCAATCCATAACTTTATGCATGGATTTCAAATTGACACTGGATGTAGGCTTGACCGAACCTATATAAAAACTCATTGTTTGATCTTTCTATCCCTACACTCTTTTATTCAGTCGACTTCTTACTGTACTCAATCAATTTAATTTCCGCTGCATAAACAAGTCTTTTACCTTACGTTTCAAGAAAGTTATAAAGGCATCACTTTTGGTGAAAAAGATTTTGAAAGTTTTAAACTTTATACTTCACCAATTCACCCCCCCTCTTGGTGTGAGAAATTGAGTCATTCTTTTTTAACACCAATGTACATTGATATCGAGTTTTAAACAATAATGGTAGGATTTTGTTTTTTTTTTTACCGATTTAGGCTAATTTAGAACATAAATCACTAGACAAATTTGAAAAAAATTACAAGAATAAATAAGTCGTGGAGTCTCCACACAGCTTTAAATGAAGAAGTTACGTGTCCTTCCCGTCATTTAGATACAAAAGGGTGTTAAATGCTATCGTAATCTTAGGGATTTGTTTTGGAGAATTTCACTTCGCATGAGTAAAAGGGACTTATTTTAAGTTTAACCTATAGGATTTAAAGTAAATTTACATCTATTGTGTACATGTCAAAGATAAATTTATGTCTAACTTATAAACGTCAAAGTAAGTCTAACTCTTACAAGTCTTAGGTAAATATTAATCATTTAATTACAAAAATGTCAATATGCGTTTTTCATGTCTATTACCTACATGTCATATGTAACAAGTTAATATGTAATAGAAATCAGAGTTTAGGAATAAATGGAACAATCGAAAATATGAAGTGTGAAAAGTAGAATGGTGAAAATTCACTGTTATGATAAAACAGAAAGCTCAGAAGGTTCCAAGACCCTCTGCCCAGAGCCTCGCTCCTGAGAAGAATCGTAATAATTCTTCTCCTCCCACTCCACCGAAAAACAAAATGTGTCCCCCCTCATAGCCTACACCTCATAATATATAACAAACCATTTTCTCTCTCTTCTAACTAACACAATTCCCTCACAAAGCCACACCACCCTTTTCTCTCCTCTTATAAACTCTGCCCCACCTATTTTTATTATCTCTTGGGTACGTACCAATGCCTTCTTCATGAACTAAAGCCTTGTCCTCAAGGCTAAACTCTGGAAACTGACTTCGAATATTTATTTCATCTTCCCAAGTGGCTTCATCTGCATTTTGCTCTCTCCATTGAACCAGTACCTGCTTCTTAGTTTCTCCTCTTTTGGTGTAGTTCCTAGTGGCTAAGATGGCCATGGGAACTAATATTTTAGCTCTGTCATCATCTAACCCTGTAGGGAGAGCATCCTCAACCTTATACTTGCCCACCGCTTTCTTCAGCAAAGATACATGAAAAACAGGATGAATCTTTGAAGTAGGTGGTAATTTCAAACGATATGCCACCTCTCCTACTTTCTCCTCTACTTCAAATGGTCCATAGTATTTAGCACCTAATTTATGATTAATTCTGCTCACGACCGACTGCTGTCTATTCTGTTTCAACTTCAAAAACACAAGATCTCCCACCGAAAAATGTGTTTCCCTTCGATGCTTATTAGCTTGAATCATCATTCTGTCTTGGGCACGTAATAAATGAGACTTCAACTGTCTCAGTGCTTCATCCCCCTCTAGAAGATCCTTTTGAACAGCTGCTACCCTTACCTCTCCTTGAACCACCTGTACAATCTTAGGAGGAATTCTTCCGTACACCGCTTCAAAAGGAGTGATTTTTGTGGAACTGTGATAAGTGGTATTAAACCACAACTCTGCCCACGGCATCCAAATAACGCACGTCTTGGGTTGATCAGTAATAAAACATCTAAGGTAAGTCTCCAGACATCGATTAGTTACTTCAGTCTGTCCATCCGATTGCGGATGATACGCCGTGCTCATTTTCAGCTTTGTTCCTTGCATCTTAAAGTGCTCTCTCCAAAACAAGCTCATGAATATCGGATCCCTATCACTCACCACCGAATTCGGTATTCCATGCAGCCTTACTATTTCTTTTACAAAAATCTCAGCCAAGGACTTTGCCGTATAAGGATGTTTAAGGGGAACAAAATGGCAGTATTTTGTTAAACGATCCACCACTACCAAAACTGCTTCAAAGCCTTTAGACCGGGACAATCCAGTAATGAAATCCATACTGATATCCTCCCAAACTCTTTCCGGAATCTGTAAAGGCTGTAATAAACCATTAGGGGCTGCTGTTATATATTTCTGCCTCTGACATGTATCATAGGCTTGGACAAATTGTTGGACATCTTTCTTCATTCCTTTCCAGTACACATTGGCTGCAATCCTTCTGTAGGTTCGATAAAACCCTGAGTGACCCCCTTGCGGAGTAGAGTGAGCTTCTTCCAATAACCTATTGACCCACACAGATTTCTCCAGTATCACTAAGCGATCTTGATAATATAAAACACCTTGTTTATATTCATATCCCACATAAACCTGTCCAGCCTTTATTTCTTCTATTATCTTCTTCAATTTATCATCAACATGTACCGCTGCATTAAGCTCTTGCCAATCTAACCAAACTGGAAAAGAGACCATGCTCTTCATTTCTCCTTCATCTCTACTTCGGGATAGAGCATCTGCCCCCTGATTTTCTTTGCCTGGCTTATAAACAATCTCAAAATTATAGCCTAATAGTCTAGCCAACCAATTTTGTTGTCCACCTGTCGTTATCCTTTGCTGCATTAATTGCTTAAGACTCTTCTGGTCTGAAAAAACAGTAAATTTATGACCCAAAAGATAAGGCCTCCAGTGTTGGATAGCCAATGCCACTACCATCAACTCTCTTTCGTAGGCTGACTTCGTCAAATTGTGTGAACTCAAGGCCTTGCTATAGTACGTCACAGGTCTTTTTCCTTGCATTAGGATTGCTCCAATCCTTGTCCCAAAGGCATCACATTCTAGGACGAACTCTTCTTCAAAATTTGGGAGCCTCAACACTGGTGCTGATGTGACCCTTTGTTTGAGCTCATCAAATGCTTCTTGAGCTCGTTCATTCCACCCAAATCCATCCTTTCTAGTCAGCTCTGTTAGTGGTTTAGTTATCTTACCATAATCTTTTATGAACTTACGATAATAGCCTGTAAGACCCAAAAATCCACGAACTCCCTTTACGTTCTTGGGAATTGGCCACTCTAACACACTATTAACCTTCGCTGGGTCCACCGCAACTCCATGTATGGAAATAATATGTCCCAGATACTCCACCTTCTCATGGCCAAACAAACATTTTTCCTTGTTCGCAAATAATTGGTGATCTCTCAACACTTCTAACACCTTTTCAAGCAACTGTATATGCTCTTCCCAACTGTTGTTGTACACGAGTATATCATCAAAAAACACCAATACCCCTCGTCTCAACAGCGTCCGAAAAACTTCATTCATGAGAGCTTGGAATGTCGATGGGGCGTTCATAAGTCCAAAGGGCATCACGAGGTACTCATAGTGACCCTCATGGGTTCGGAATGCTGTCTTTGGAATGTCTTCCTCCCTCATTCTGACTTGATGATATCCTGAACGAAGGTCCAATTTAGAGAAATATTTGGCTCCATGCAACTCATCCAATAACTCCTCAATAACTGGTATTGGAAATTTATCTGGAATAGTGACATTGTTCAAAGCTCTATAATCAACACACATGCGCCATTTGTTATTTTTCTTCTTCACCAAAATGACTGGGCTCGAGTAAGCACTCTGGCTATGCCTGATATGACCCACTTCCATCAACTCTTGCACTTGTCTCTCAATTTCAATCTTCTGATGATACCCATATCTGTAAGGCCTCACGTTAATAAGTTCTTGTCCTGGTTTGAGATGAATTTTGTGTTCCTTTACACGTCTACGGGGTAGCCCCTTAGGTTCTTCAAACACATCTTTGAAATACTGCAGCAAGTGATTTAAGACGCTTCGTTGCTCTGGACCCAACTCTGCAACTTCCATCTTCTCTTTTTCCTCCAACACCCCACACACTAAAATTAACAATGAATCCCCATGAGGGGCCCCTCTTAGCAGTTTCTCTCCTTGCTAAGTCTGGATCTTCATTTGCTGTTTTTTCCAATCCACAGTGGTCTCTCCCAACGTCGTTAACCACGACATCCCCAATATCACATACATGTCCTCCAAATCGAAGAGAAAAGCATCAATTTCAAACTCACCATCATCAATCCTTACTTTGATACCTCGACAAATCCCTTGAGTCTCGGATTTGTGCCCATCTCCCATCAGAATCTTCATTTGCTTGGTTCTTTCCCACTGCCAACCCAAAGCTTCCACAAGTTTTCGTGAAATAAAATTGTGCGTGGCTCCGCTGTCGACCAAGAACAACATCGGAATCTCCACAATCAGACCCCGTAACTTCATAGTCCTCGGTTGATCATTTCGGTCTCTCGTGAGAGAGTAGAGATTTAACGTTGTACATTCTGCCACCACCTCATCTTCGTCACCCCTCTCCTCATTTTCCTCTTCATCTCCTTCGCATTCAACTTGGATTTCCTCATTCACCATGACCACCCTTAGCTGCTTAATAGGACATTGATGAAGGGGACCGTACACCCCACCGCATTTGAAACACAAGCCCTTTTGTTTTCGGTCGAGAAGTTCTTGATAAGAAAGATGATTTGCTCCTCTATCACGTGACCCCCCTTTATTCTTTGCACCCCAATCCTTCTGAACACTTGGGCCAGGCCCATTTCCTCCCCAACTTCCCCCATTCTGTTTTGGACCAGTTTTTCCCACCACAGTTGAAATGGGTCGGTGCCCTACTTGATACCTATCCCCTCGAGACTCTCCCCTTCCCTGCCATATTTTATTTGTCCCTGATATCTCCACATCGATGGCGCGAGCTACATTCATCATGCGGCCCCTAGACATAGGATGTGCCACGTGCAAGCTTCGTATTCTCGCACGTATTTCGTACTTCAGCCCTTGTGTAAAATAAGAAAGTACTGTTCATCGGAAATTCGTGGCACCTGAGCAATGAGACACTCAAAACTTATAATATAGTCTTCGATACTTCCTATTTGTTTTATGGCAGCCAATTGATCATAAATACTCCCTTCTCCCCGGCCTCCATATCGCTCCAGCATCTCTCGTTTCAAATCTTCCCAAGTTAACTCATCATATTCATTTAATAAAGCATGGAAAAAGTGAATCGTGCTCCCTTCCATACACAGTTGTGCGAGATTCACCCGGACTGCCTCTCGTGTCTCTTGTACGTTAAAATAAACTTCAGCTCTTGCTATCCACCCCGCTGGGTCTTCTCCATAGAACGGTGGTAATTCTATCTTCTTCATCGATTGCCGAAATTCGGCTAAATCGTCCCCCTCGAGTTGTCTCATACTTTTCGTTCTCTGCGTATTCACCGATCCTGACCCCAACTCTTCGTTCTCCCCCTCATTCATATTAGTGAACTTCGAAATTAAGTGAAGGAGCTTTGATTGATTCTCAACGGCTTCTCGGCGTAAGGTTACGATCTGTTCTGCTGAATCCTTACACAGCTTCTCCAAGTTGGTTTGACTTTGCAACGATTGTGCCACAAGCTCCTCGACCACGGCTTTGAGTTTAGCGACCTCACCCACAACAAGATCTGCCTCATTCTCCTCACCCGCTGGCTCTCCTTGGACATTGTTCTTTCTTGGTGGCATGATCTCCGATCGGGAAATATTGATCCGGTAGGTCGGACCAATTAATAGAAATCAGAGTTTAGGAATAAATGGAACAATCGAAAATATGAAGTGTGAAAAGTAGAATGGTGAAAATTCACTGTTATGATAAAACAGAAAGCTCAGAAGGTTCCAAGACCCTCTGCCCAGAGCCTCGCTCCTGAGAAGAATCGTAATAATTCTTCTCCTCCCACTCCACCGAAAAACAAAACGTGTCCCCCCTCACAGCCTACACCTCATAATATATAACAAACCATTTTCTCTCTCTTCTAACTAACACAATTCCCTCACAAAGCCACGTCACCCTTTTCTCTCCTCTTATAAACTCTGCCCACCTATTTTTATTATTTCTTGGGTACGTATCAATATGTTTGTGTTAGTGAATACTTATTCTTTGCTTAAGAGTCAAGACTAAGTAATTTAATTACACCTTCCTTCGCTAACTTTCTAATGTGTGTTTTAAAGAGAAAATTGTAATGATGTTTTTAAGATCAAATGGACGATTGATTTCATTACAGTATAAAAGAAAAATGACAATTACGTATTTCTTTATAAGAAGACATGAGTTTTTTTTATGTGATTGATTTTCTTGTTTTCATATAGAAGAGTACCTTTGCTGAACAAATATAATTGAAAACTCGAATTACACATCTCCATATACCATATACCAGTAAATATTAACACATACCCAGATTTTCTATTCAAGACTTAGATTCAGTTCTCATAATTCCTTTCTTAACAGGAGATGGAGATTATAAATCCCACCAAAAGGGTGTGTCCTTTCTTTAGTAAAAGGAGCCTGAGATGAAAAATTTTCTATTGTAAACTTATTTTTATGGTAAAAGGCACCCAATTTGATGATCCAACTCGAATTACATGCCTCGAGTGATGAAGAAAATTCAAGGAACTTCTGAGATTTGACTCTTTCCAAGGTAGTCTACTATTCTACTAGAGATACAGTATGCAGTTGATTGGATTGTGATCATGGGATTGACTCCAACTGCAGTTGGAAGCACACTAGCATCACAAACAAACAACCCTTCAGCCTCCCATGTCTCTCCATTCTCATCAACTGCACCTTCTTTTTCATTGACCCCCATTCTGCAGCTCCCCATTTGATGAGCAGAAGTATATATGTTCCATTTCTCACCTGGTGAAAGTGCTCCTTCCATTGGACACACACTGTCCAAGAACTCCTGCACCTCATTTTCACTAACGCCACTACACCTGAGACTCTGACCATCACTTCTGTGTGTGCCTACCTCAACTGCTCCTGCAGCTATTAGAATCCTCAGTGCTTGTTGCAAGCCAGCCCTCATGTTTTCTCTGTCAATTTCATTCAACTTGTAGTTGATCCTTCCTTCTGAAGTCACCCGTCCACTAGCCATGTCTCTTATAATTGTGATTAAATGTGCAGTTCTGGGGTAATTCAACATTCTTTCTTTGAAGTCTAGTCCTGACTGCCAAGGAAACAGTGCAGCAAAGGATGCTGGTCCTAGTGAAGGGGTTTCAATTATGGCTCTTGAATCAGATTTGGAGTCTGTTAATGGCACTTTATGGACTGATGTGATTATACCTCCCTCATAGGTTTTCCCCTTAAATTCTGAATTATTTGATTCTGGGAAGTATCCCCATGCCATTAGGACAGGGTGGAGATGGAGGTTCCTTCCAATGTTCTTATTTTTTAGTCCACTAGATATTAGTAAAGGGGGTGTCAAAAGTGCCCCACCAGAGGAAATTGTCACTTTAGCCTCAATTTGTAGCTTCATTGTGACTTGGTTGTTTAATGCTTTTGCCAGCACTCCCAAGCATTTCTTCTTTCTGCCATTTCCACTCCTGTTGCTTTCCAACAAGAACCTCTCAGCTTTGCATCCTGTTATTATTACTGCACCTTTGTCAACTGCATCTACAAGCCAAGTTGCTTGAGTCCCTTGTTTCTCTCCTTTTGGACAGCCATAACCACATGAGCCACAGTAATGATTCCCTGAAGAGTTTCTTGGCACATAGTCAACTTTGAGGCCAAGATTCTGACACCCTTTTCTCAGCACTTGATTTTGGAATCCCTCTTGTGTACAGTTTTCTTTGACTCCAATCCTTTCACATACAGACTCCATTGCAGAGAGATATTCTTGGCTTGAAAAGAAGGGAAGCTTGTGATCCTCAGACCACTCTTTCAGCACCTTGTGTGGTGTTTTAATGCAGGCAGACCAATTAACAGCAGAGCCACCTCCCACTGTTGACCCTGCCAAAACCAGTATTCTGGAGTCTGCAGAAGCAAGCATCCCCCCAGTTTCATATAGTTGATTCATTGAGGGACCTTCTAGAGATGAATAATCCTTAGGAGTAAAATAGTTTCCTTTCTCAAGAACAACCACCTTGTGGCCAGCCCTTGAAAGAACGGCAGCTGCAACACCTCCGCCACAACCAGACCCAACAACTACTGCATCACATTTGACTTTGAGGATGTTGCTTTCGAAGTCCAGTTCAACATTGAGGCCTTTCTCGGAAAGAGATTGTTGAAGAGTTGTGTCAGATTCATGCATGGTTTCTATAGTCCCCTTTTCAAGGGGCCTATTATTGGAGACACTGTCCAGTTTCTCATTTGATACCTCATATCCAATGGCTTTCCATGCCGGGTTATCACCATTTTCATCAACCTGCAAAAATTTCAAGAAATTTTCTATAGCTTTAATCTCTTTTAAGAAACTTTCAGGCTACAACATACTTCCTTCTTCTTAGTTTTAACCCCAGGTGTTTAAAATGTTTAACTTTAGTCCATCAGTGTTCTATTCATCTGCTACTAGTTTTTATACTAATCTAGTCAGAGTAAGGTAACATGAAAAACTCTGAAACATATCAATAAAAGTAAGTACTCTCAATAAGAAAAATATTGACGTAATAACTTAGTTTAAAAAGCACTAACAAGTATAAAGAAAACTTACTCAATTTAGGACACTAAATAAGACAAATGAGGGACTAAGTATTTCTTAGTGAAATTTTAGCGTGTTATATAATGTTATTAGAAATCATTAGGTGCAGATGACTAGTAACAATTAATAAGAGAACTTTGCGCAGAGACTGAACAATACCCAAGAGAAAAATGCATAAAGGCCCAGGACTTTGACATAACCAAATGCCAGTCTAATAGGCGTGAGGAACCTATGCTTCAACCAGTGCTGCATAACCTTTTCTCTCTTCTCCAAAGACATGTTTGAAAAGTTGTTGATATAAGGCCATTTCTCACCAAGACAGAGGAAACCACAAAGCAACAAGGTTCCCACCCTTGTAGCCAGCAGCCATAAGACCACTCTTACCAGTATCAGCGCTTCTATTAAGCTCCTCTTTGTGAGCAACTCAGCAACCTGTTTCCATTCAAAATAAGATATGATTATGAGAGATATGAAGAATGTTAACAAAAAATTACTCAACTAATCTAACAAACATTACTGTGCCACTCCGTTTAAAGAGTGCTTAAAAGAAATATTTTCCCTATCATATAATATAACTGTCTATAACTTAACGAATAGTTGGTCAACATGAATTTCAAAATATCTTCCCAATACATAAATATAAAATGCCATCACAGAAACGGTTTCTACCAATATGGTAGGAGAAAAATCACAATCTAATTTTTCTCTAAGAGTTCCACTTACATTAAATTGTAATAAATGGATTTATTAAAATTTCAGAAGTATAGGTCCTATCCTAGACTATATTAATTACCCTGGTCCCAGTATCACCACGAGACTCTAAACTTCTGATGCATCATTATGAATTCATTATGACAGATAGTGATTTTGAATTAAAAAAAATAGAGTTAATGAACAGTATACCGAACCAACGAATCCGTGGATATGGTTCAATCCGTACTTCGACGACATACTAAAACAAGGAATTTCTGATCTGTGCACCAGAAAAGATGTAGGAAAATATTTAAGCTTTTGTTACTAGTATGAAATGACTTATTAAAAGTGCAGAAGATAGACCAAATGTTCATCCTTAGTAGATTATTATTGGAATATGTTAAATTGAATCAAAGGGTATAAAGTAGTAATTAGGATACAAATTCATTCTAACTTTTTTTTCTGTTATACTGCACAAGAATGTGAATGCCACATGAAGAAAGTAAAAGTGATGGGAAAAAGTGTTCTTTCAAGTGCATGACAGGGACAGACAGAGACAGTAATTAGTAGCTGCCATGCTGCAATAGACAATCTCAGTTATTATGAGTTACTTTTTTAAGGTATAAGGTCAAATGATATCGCCAACTCATTAATGATTTTCATATCCAGTTACGTGTATCAATCCTTACACTTCTTCCATGTCATACCAGAGGTGAATTTCAATCTGCATTTTTGAAATTACTTTCTTTCCCTTGTTATGAGTTCGTGTTGGTACACACACATTAAGAGCATGCAGAACTGCAAGGATTTTGAAATGAACATATGGTAATCATGTGGGGCCCACTTATACACTCAAGCTGTTTCTTGTCAACAGCAATTTCTTGTAAATCAGAGAAGGAAAACAAGTGATGGAGAAACTTAGTTCAATACTATACTTGCATATGATATCCCAAGCTCTTTAAACACACCCCAAAACTTCTGTTATTATCAAAAACTCAACAACAAAAAGCATCTTTTCATCAAATTTTGACAGAAAATTACGAAAACAAAAGCATATTTTATCAAGTATATATGTACCTCATGAGGGATTGGATAGCGAGAACCAGAAATGTCACAGAAATTCTGCAGAACCTTGTTGTCATCATCACCAGGTTGGCCTTGTTTTCTGCTCTTCAAAGCATTCATAGGCAAAGGAGGCAACACAACCTCACAAATGCTTGCCAGTGATTCCATTTCAGCTGCAGAAAATCCATGTTTATACTTGCTACCTCCTCTTCCTCCCCTTAACAGTGGATGACACTCGCTTCTCATATTTCTCTTTTTCTCTCAGTGATCACTGATGATGATTTTGATCACAAGCTTAGTATGCCTCAGCACCTTATGCAGGTTTACTGAACTATGTCTGTGAACATGCACACACACACACACACACATATATATATATATATATATATATATATATAAACTCAGAATTAAAAAATATAAGATAATAGAAATTTGTGTGAGAAGAAAATTGAAAAAAAAGGTACATAATATGCGTTTTTTATTTTTAAAGGCTTTTTTTTTAGGTTTATTATGTTTATTATATTTATTTCATTGTGCTTACATTTGGGTGGTGGGGCATGAGGGTCTTTAACTTCCAAAGTTGTGTGTGTCACAACTCCCACCTGTGGAAATGACTAATTTGCACGATTTTATGAAAAATTGGGTGCGAGTACTAAGTTGGTTACATACCCAACCATTAGATATAGACATTTATTAATTAATGAATTATTTTCATTTACACTAATCATTAAATGCACATGTTGCTATTTAAAGAATTTGTTTTGTATCTTTTCACTACCTGGTTCAAGATATAGACATTTTTGATCAATTAGTTAACTATTTAAAGAATGCTTTTATATCTTTTACTAGTTATTAGTTAGTAACTAAAAAGAGCGTTTAGAAAATGGGAATATTTTTATATTTGGTATATAATACTTTTAACTATTTAAAATTCTAGTCCTTTAATTCTTAATTTCTAACTCTGATCATTCCATTTTTTTTCTCGTGCTTTTAGTTTCTAAGTTTTAAAAAATCTCTGTAATTTTGGGTCCATACACTTTTTATATTTTTATATTTAATTAATTAATTTTTTTATGAAAATCTAATCTAAATCTAAATGAAATACAAAAGAGATACTAAACTATACTTTTTTTGGCGCCATTTTTTAATTACAAAATTTACCTTGCCTCAAATTAATAACCTTTTCATTTGATAAAATATGTAGTTGTATAGTCTTTCCTTCTAGAACTAAATGCATAATTCCTAAATTTAAAAATAGGGTTATAAGCTCTCAACTTTTATTTTTCAAAATTTATTAATTGTTTATAATTTTAAATTATGTCATTTTTATATAATAGAAGTGCGGAGGGATTGAAAATTAAAATTATAGAAAAATATCAAAATCATGTATACAAATTAAAGAGTTCCTACTACTTAGCCCATTTTTTCTTTTATCATGTTAATTAACTACCCTTGATTTTATAAGTTGACTAACTTAGATTTTTGAAAAATATTAGTAATAGATAAATTTTTAAATATTCCAACTTAAAAAAAAATTGTTAACAAAGCTAAAGAATAATATCGTTGATATCTTTATATTTTTTACTTGAAAGTTACGAGATTGAGTCTTAATTATCTGCAAAATTGCAATTTTAGTTGAAAAACAGTACAACAAATACTTAAGAAATAAAAAAAAAAGGTAAACAATGTTTTTAAATATAGGCCCCTAAAGTTATATATATGCAATATATATATATTAATGGCTAGAGACTTCACTTTTAATTTTTTAACTTCATCTATCAAGATAATCTTTACCAAAAATGGATTGCATTTGATTTTTGGCTTAAATGCTTACTTCGTCCTCATATTAAGAGGTGAATTTCTGTTTAGTATCCAGTTTTAAAAATGAAGACATTGAGTCCATATGTTGTGAAAAGTGTATGAATAAGATCATGTCCGTTAAGTTGACAGCAACGACATTAAGTCCATGCTAATGTGAGTGTACTTTTTCTCTTCTCTCTTCTGCTGTCCAACTTTTTCTCTCTCTTGTTCAGCTTTTTCTTCATAATTTGTTGAACTTGTTTTTTCTTTGTGGACCTTATTCATATATATTTTTCATAACATAAGGATTCAATGTCTTCATTTTTAAAATCGAGTACTAAACACAATTTCAACATTTAAGCCTTCATTCTTGGTTGGCCTAAAATTTGAGGCTAATAAATGAAGTAATAAATTAATTACTGTTTTGAAAACGTGCGTTTTTGGTTTCACAACTGACACGAATTTGACTTTTCTAATGCAAACAGTATGTAATCATAATTGTTAGAAGAAAAAAAATTAATCATTAGTATTTTAATTTGTTAATATAATTCACTTTTGTTTATGTAACTATAACCTAATTAATTAGTGGTGTAAAATTTATGACAAATTCTATTCAAATACCATAAAAGAAATAAAGATATATAAAATAATAAATATTGTTTCAAATATTATTTTTCACTCACACCCTGACCCTAGGTACATGTTATATATAGAAATTAGTTATAGTAAACTTTCTCTCTTATAGCAAGATTAACAAGAGAGATCAATATAATACCCCTTATAATGATTTATTAACTAACAATAGATTTAAAGTTAATACTACTTTGAGATAAGATTAATATTATTTTATTTATAATAATTATTATCTACCAACAGATATCAAACCAATATCTTTTTAAGTTTGGGAATGACGGTCGTTCATCCTTAAGTTAAAATTAAGCAAAGATTTTTACGAGACATCAACAAGTTCTTGTGCTGAATTAATAGGTAAAATCTTAGGAACTAAATTTATTGTCACATAACACCAAGACCGCTTTAAGAGAAACATCAAAGTCGTGAAGAAAATATATTAGCCATTAATTGTCATTAGGGGTGGCCAAATAGAACTCAACTGCACTGTACTACTAAAATATGTACTGAACTAAAAATTAATTTGTATAAACTGAACTGAGTTGTAAAACAGTTCAGACAAACTGAACTGAACTGTTTTTTGTTTTATCAAACTGGACTGAACTGTTTTTTGTTTTATCAAATTAGACTGAACTGAAGTATACTAAATTGTACTAAACTACAATATAAACTAAACTGGACTACTAAATATACTAATTTTAAACTGAATTGTACTAGTTTTTAAACTGAATAGTATAACAGTACATGTTCTTTTTAATTGAAATTTATTTTAATATTTATTTTATTTTATTCATAAGTGTCTTATAAATTAACTTTTTAATTATTTGATATTATTATTTTCTATTTTATTTATATTTCTTTTATTATTATATGTGTATGGAAATTATTTTATTATTTATTTTTTTATTTTATTTTATTTTATTTTTTATTTTTTATTTATATTTATTTTGTCATGAATATTATTTTACTTTTATATTTATTTTTTTTAATTTTTTATTTATATTTTTTTGTTTTATATGTGAATATAATTTATTTTATCTTTTTATCTACTTATTTTATTTTAAAATAATTTTTTATTTATATTTATTTTGTTCCCTCATAAAATTGTTTTATTAATCAATTATTTATTATTTATATTTTATTATGTAAAATTAAACTAATATTTATTAATTATTATAATATAATAAAAGATGATACTAGAAAAATTACTCTTAATAAACGTTTGTTAATTTTTTTGTCATTTGATATTTCTATAATATTAATTAGTTTTGCTACATTACTATTTTTTTATGATATTTCATTATATATGCATTTAATAAAATTTAACGTTAAAAAATATATTTTAGTTTTAGTATATAAAATACTATCATTTAAAAATAATAATATTGATATTTATTTTAAAGTAAGTTGATTTTCAAAATAAATAGTTATTAAAATGCTTACACACATTTTAATATCATTAAAAGTTTTTTTAACATATTTTTACATATTTAATAATATGTTAAAGAATATAATATATTTAAAGTATTATGTTTTTTATATAGTCTTTTTTTTATGATTTATATTACTTAATCATTTAATAAAATTAAATTTAAAAAAATATATTTTACTTTTATTACTTAAAATAATATTATTTAAAAAGTAATATATGTTTATTGATGAAAAATATAAAAATTTATGATAAAAAAATTGTCTTAAAAAATTCATTATTAATTTTTGTAAGATCTTGGAAATTTAAACCAGCCTCCACCTGTTAAATCGCATTTATTGTGCCCAAACCCTGTCCGGATTTCTTTAAAATCCACTCACAAACTCTGATCACATCTGCCAAGTGTCAAAATGGAACATTCTGAATTCAGTAGTGGAAGACAGGTGTCCATATGTGAGAGTGCGTCCGTTTGACCTTGGGAAGAAAACTAATTTTCTGAAAACCTTCTTCCCACTCTCTGCATGCACCCTTCTTCTTCCTAAAAACTGACTTCTCACTTTCTCCACCTTCTCTCTAAAAAGCCTTCATCTTCTCTCTACCGTAACTCATTTTCTTTTTCTCCGATCAACTTTCAGAGACCGTAGAAGAGATCCCGGCGTCCTAAGCTT
>JAHCHA010013124.1:0-17172 GCA_027742795.1 Vigna hirtella | reverse complement strand
CGTTGTGGAGGGGCCCTGACGTCTATAATATTATACACGTCGGGGCCCCTCCAACGAACGTCTAAAACCCCCCGCGAATATCAATATTTAAATCCAAAACACGTCATATTAGTTATGGCCCCGACTTCTATAATATTATAAATGTCGGGGCCCTCCAATACCGGACGTCTAGTGCCATTTATACTAAAATGGCAAACCCGCGAGGAGTTACGCTCACTGTTCATCGTCTTTCCCGCGATTTCACTCTGCGGCATTGCATTTCCAGGTGCGTTTTCTCTCTTTTGGACCGTTTAAGTTTACTTTTAATCCGATTAAATTGTTCTGTGATGAAATATCTTTGATTTGAACCGATTAAAAATCATTTTCGGTGCGTTTTGGTGCAGTTTCTTGCGTGTTCATGGGCGGCGTTTTTGACTGTTTTTGGCCTACGTTTTAGGTCGTGCACTCCTCGATTTCCCTCCATTTCATTTGGAATCTGCTTTTCAGGTTAGCTTCTTCGTTCATAATTTTTTGGTATGCATGTTATTGGGTTTTGTGTATGCATGTTTTTGACTTTAAGGTCTGCATGTGTTATTGGCTTTTGAATATGCATGTATTAGTTGTGTTATTATAATTGTCATGTTAGATTATAAGTATCAAATCATTGAGTGACACTTAGTTCCCGTTTGAAATTTAACACAAACGATTAATCTTTTAATTGTTTGTGTTAAATTTTGAATTGTCCGATTGAACAGTTTGAGAAAATTAATTTTCATAATTTGCAATAACATGTAAGTTGGAGTTTATGGATAAGATTGATAAAATTAATTTTCATAATTTGCAATAACATGTAAGTTGTATAATTCTCTTATAAATGATTCAGAACAACTGTTATTCCCCGGATGCTCGAACTTTACACGTCTGTCTGCAACTTTAAAGTTGTTTAGTTTAAAAGCAAGGAATGGATGGACCGATAAAAGTTTCACCGAGTTGTTGGAGTTGTTGAAGGAGATGCTTCCAGAAACTAATACTCTACCTATTCGTAATTACGAGGCAAAAATTTTTTTATGTCCAATGGGTCTTGAATATCGAAAGATACATGCTTATCCTAATGATTGTGTTTTGTACACAAAGGAGTTTGCTTCGCTAAAGTATTGTCCAACATGTGGTTTATCCCGTTTTAAAAAGAAATATGATAGAAACACTACTAATGAAGGTAATGATGGTGCACCTGCTAAGGTGATGTGGTATTTGCCTATAATACCTAGGTTCAAACGTATGTTTTCTGTTAAAGAAGATGCAAAGAACCTTAAATGGCACTTTGACGAAAGAAAGTGCGATAATCTTCTTCGACACCCTACTGATTCACCACAATGGAAAAAGATTGATGAAAAATTTCCAGAATTTGGTGTAGATCCAAGAAACTTAAGACTTGCACTTGCAATTGATGGTATGAATCCTTATGGAAACTTAAGTAGCAAACACAGTTCATGGCCAGTTATGTTGATGATTTACAATCTTTCTCCTATGTTGTGCATGAAGAGAAAATATGTGATGTTGTCCATGATGATATCGGGTCCTAGACAACCTAGAAATGACATTGATGTTTACTTAAAACCTTTAATTGATGATTTGAAATTGTTGTGGGAAGAAGGGGTCGACGTGTTTGATTCACATGTTTAGGAACAGTTTCGTTTGCGTGCAATGTTGTTTTGCACTATAAACGATTTCCCCACATATGGAAACTTGAGTGGTTATAGTGTTAAAGGTCATTTTGCATGTCCCATATGTGAAGAAAACACTAGTTACCTTCAATTGAAGCATGGACAAAAGACGGTATATACAAGACATCGAAAATTCCTTCCTCGTAATCACCCTCATCGTAGATTGAAAAAAGCATTTAATGGAAGTGTTGAGGATGAGGTTGTGTGCAGACCCCGGAATGGTGAAGAGGTGTACAACGAAGTCAAAAACATTGACATTGTGTTTGGAAAACATAATAAAAGTACCTTTATAAAAAATCCATGTCAGCAGTATACCTTCACAGAGGAGGAGTGGATACAGTTTCGTGCATCTAGAGAGTCTGAGGAATGGAAGGTTTGTTTCTTAACATCTGAAAAGTCTTTCATTGAGTTCTTATGATTTTACACTTATTTATATACATGGTTTAACAGGGTAAAAGGTTAGCCGCCCAAGAAATACAAAGGCTAAACGATGCACCACACTTGTTATCACGAGGTGGTTATGCAAAACTGGAAAAAAAAATTAGAAAGTCTAGAGCGGATGCCTTGAGACTTGAGTCGCCGGACCTAGCACCTGCACCTGCTAGGTACGAGCTGTGGAAGGCTGCTCGGACTAAATCTGATGGGAACATGACATCTTCCTCAGTTGCCTTGATCTCACAAAGAATTGTAAGTTCAAATTCTAAACATTGTTTGATTGTGTATCTATCACAGCATGTATTCTAAGTAACTTGGTTTTTTTATGTGCAGCATGAGTTGGTTGAGCAGCAGACTCAGGGAACATTTGTTGGCCAAGGTAGGGACGTCATTCTAACAACGGCCATTGGAAATCCCGAGCACACAGGACGTGTACGTGGAGTTCTTGGGGCGATTGGTCTTCGTGACTACTTTGGCCCTACACAGAAAACCATTCAATCAATGAGTCAGGAGGCACTGAGGCAGATAGATCTTCAGTGGGAGGAAAGACTCAACCAAAGCATGAGATCAATGGAGCAACGATTCATGGAGCAGCTACAAGAACAAAAAGAAATACAAAGAGCGCTTGAAGAGAAGCTGCATTCCATGACGCAGGGCAACACGGGGCCCGCTGAAACTCCCACACCACCTCGTGTCAGCACTAGAGGATCATGCTCTGCTGTAGAACCTACTCAGTATAGCGGTCAATATGAGCTATTGGTTGATGGGGATCCCCCACGCATTGTGGCTGTCGGACGAGTGCTTGAGGGAGGGCAGACTATTCATGGTATTCCCATATTATCCCACCATGTGCGTGTGACGATTGACGAGATTCGGGATCCCCAAGCTCAGGTGCCTGTACCCACTCCAGAAATTAATTTTGTGGGGGAGGCCATAGGATCATTTATAGCCTGGCCTAGAGCATTGATCATGTCACACATCGCTACTCCACAGGTATAATGTCTTTGTTATTAGTATTTCTATGTTAACTTTAAAAATATTTGTTGATAACTCTTTGATGAAATTCTTATCTTCAGTTCACACGTCCTCAGAAGCAGCCGATTCATGATAAAGTCATACATGAAGATGATGACATGGCTGAAGCGAAGGATGATCCTCTATCAAAGCTAATGACAAGATTACCCAGGTTGAAGAGAGCACCATTAGAACTATAATGGGATTTGAGAGTATTTGATCTGCCCCCCATGTGCCAGTATATATCACATTGCCTGATGCATTGAAGGTGATTGGGGGAGACAGGATGTTGAATATTTCCATCATTCAACTGTGGTGCATGTAAGATAGTTAATTTTGTCTTCCATATTTCTTTTTGTTTGATTCCTATAGTTTCTAACAACTTAACTTTGTTGTTTTAGGTACATGGACACAATCGTTGTAGACCAAAGTCGGTCTTCCATGTACGGATTTGTTGAACCTCAGACCATTCAACCTTCTGGTAACACACTTGAAAACAGACAACATTATTTGCAAACATGGATGGATGAGTCAAAGAAAGACGTATACCTTGATGCGTAGGTGTTGTTATATGTAAAAGTTCATTATTAAAGTTTCCTTAATTACTTAGTTAAATAACTATTTGTCCTTCGTGATAGGTCGCACTGGCAGCTGATGGTCATCATTCCCAAACAATGTAAAATTATATGGTTTTGTTCGTTGCACAGGAAGATGAAAAATGACTTGAGAACCATGCTTCAAGGGTAAGTGTTTCTCCGAAAATGACTTTGAATTTGATGTTCACCTTAAACTTTTTGACTTTGTGTTTTCAATCTGTACAGAGTTATTGGTAAATCTCGAGGTCAACTAGTTCAAATTTTATATCCAAAGGTTGTAAGTCATTTATAATTCTAATTCATTTTCTATGTTATTGAATGATCTAAATTCTTGACTATTTAGTTTGTCATTTTAGTGTAACCAGCAGCAGGATTCATGGGAATGTGGCTTCTATATCATGTGTTGGATTAAGACCATCATTCGAGTTGTCATTACAGATGACTGGAATGAGGTAATGATGCATACCTTGAATACATTACAAATCAAATTCATCTTCATATATGAAACCATAATGAATCTTTCTTCAATTTTGCAGCGCTTCAAGAGTACATCTCCTATACCAGAGGACACAATTAGGCAGATAAGACAGAAGTGGACAGCTTATCTTCTGCAAAGATGGAGTTAGGAACAGTTTTATTTGTTGTTGAACATTGCTTAGTTTTAGTTTAAGTTTATATCTTGATAGTTTTGGTATTGGATTATTTTGTACATTAAGTAGAACTTTCTTTATATGAAACGCATATATACTATACTATATTGTTCTGGGACAATTTTCTGCTTTTCAGGTGTGGTTTTAATGCAAAAATAAATTATTTTTAAAAAAAAAAAACACTCAGTAGACGTCGGTTAGTGCACTAACGGACATCTATAGACGTCTGGCAGTGCACAAACAGACGTCCAAACCCCTAATCCCTAAACAACCCGTTTCACGCATATAGACGTCGGGGGTGGCTTCATCCAATGTCTATATAGACGTCGGAGAGTGTGCCTCGGACGTCTATATGAACGTCGAGGGGTGCCTCGGACGTCTATATAAACGTCGGGCCTGACCACAACGGACGTCTATATAAACGTTCGAGGCACACCAGAACTTACACAAGTCGTTATCTTCTTCCCATTACAACAGAAACAATATTAATTATTTCCTTCACCAAATAATCATTATTTCTTAACGATTTATATCTATACACCTAACAAAATTGATTTAACATGTTATCGATGATAATTTCATTGAACAATAACTCAACAATCCATCGTAAAAAAATATTCCAATAATATTTACTAAATCCTTTTATTAAAAATCAATTACCTCGAACTATTATACAAAGATTAAATACTAAAATTCATGCTTTAAACATCATTTTCATAAACTCCTTTTTCATAATAGATAATCATACCTTAGTTCATCTCTTTTCACAATTTCATCAAGCTTAGCTTCCAAATTTAATTACCACAATTACTAAAACCATAAAGATATTCCCGCCAGAAAAGTTATCTTCCTCTACACACTAATATTTAACCACTAGCACATATAACAATTTGTTATAGACTCATCAATAAGAACTTAGCTAAATCAACCTTCCAAAAAATTTAGATTTCAAAAAATCTTTATTTATCACAAACAATTTATTTTTATATGCCAACTAATCAAAAATTTCATTACTTAAGCCATTAATCAAATTTTCAAAAATTCACCTGCACCCACCAAGTCATTCAATCAAACCACCTTTTGTTAAGTAATCACTTTCTTTCTAAAAATCCATTCATATTCCAAAACTAGTTTTATTCAAATTACACCTAATGAAAATTAATTAGCTACAAGTACAACCCAAAAATTTAATCACGGACCAAATCTTAATAATCGAAACTCCCAAGCCATCTTATAATCATTATATACATAAAATTAACTCTACACATATATAACAATTTGTTATAGACTCATCAATAAGAACTTAGCTTCTTATAAATCAACTTTCCAAAAATTTTAGGCATCAACAAAAACTTTCTTTATCATAAGCAATTTATTTTCATATGACAATTAATCACCAAATTCACTACTTAAATCATTAATCAAATTTTAAAAAATTCACCTGCACCTACCAAAAGTTATTCAATACTCAAACCTCCTTTTGTTAAGTAATCACTTTCTTTCTAAAAATTCATTCATTTTCCAAAACTAGTTTTATTCAAATTACTACTTAATGAAAACTAATTCGGTGCAAGTACCACCCAAAAATTTAATTACGGACCAAATCTTAATAATCAAAACTCACAAGCCATCTTATTATCATTATATACATAAAATTAAATAAAACACAACAACAAAATGCTACCTCTAAGCCACCATTACTTAAAAAAACTATGGCAATTTACCAACTCAATATAAAGCAGTGAATACAAATAGCCAATTACTGACATTATCAAATATTAATTGTCAAAATACAATTTTTTTTCTACAAAAATGAAATAATCAAAAGTGTGTGATTACTCCATTTTCTTTTATGTATAATAATCTCAAATCCTTAAATACGTATAATAGAAAACCCAAACCATAACTTTCAAACTTTGTTAAACTTTAAAATACACGAATTATTTATGCATTAAAAATAATATATTAATTTCAAGATACATATATTATTGTCACCATATATAAGCTTTTATTTGTTATATACGTATATTATAATTATATTGCATCAATCAATATATATAAGCTATAGAATAAAAACAATTCACCCGTAAAACATTCTACTAACTTTTCATACAATAATAATAATAATATAATATAATATAATATAATAATGATACAAAGCAAAACAGTAAAAACAACTCCACCTCCAAACCATAATTTACGAAAAGAACAACATTAAAACTCCATTTATAATATAAAACTAAAGTCACATTTGAAAATAACCAAATCTCTTTTAACGTTGATATATATTATATATACTTTTATATATAGAATAACACCAATGCCTAATTACCAAAATCCAAACCTGAAAATTTCCGCAATTATGTTTCAAAAAAAAAAATGAACGAAACTGCAACTTCTAAACTAAACTCCACCAATGACAACAACTCTGCATTACTGAAGAAAAAAGAGACAACGTGATAAACACTTATACTGCATCAGTTATTCATCTTAACCTAAAATTTAGTAAAATAAAAATAAGATTATTTAATATTATATCATCTTTAATATGACATTCCCAGAAAACGTATACTTCCTAAAATTATAAAAACTGATACAATACGTACACACCTATACATATGTATATATAAATCTTTAACTTTTATAAACTTTATATTGTATCAAAATCCACCGCATAATCTGTTATAAAAAAAATAACTTCCGTTGTTTATATACGTAATGTATATCATTATTTTACTTCCACCGAATATTTCAAATTTACATCATATACTTAATCCTGTTATTCGTTTTCGGCATACTTAAAATCGAGTATTATATGATATAATATAAACCTAACATAAATTAATCTAAGCAAATACTAGGCAAAATATTTATAATAAAAAAATTACAAGTAGTTAGTTTCTCTTACCTTTGTCCCTTTGTCGATAATCAATTCTTCTTTGTCTCTTAGTTCCAATCACCACTTGTCTTTTCTTTGTTATCCATGTTTTTAAACTTGATTCAAAACAAAATTATATTCTTATTATGTGTCCAAAACCCAATACCATTTTTTATCCCCTAATAAGCTAGACTACTAAATCTTAAAAGATAATGTCCAGATTCATTCCTTAATTAAAATAATAACCCATTAATTCAAAATAAAATCAGAATATATCCAATTTATTTCTGATTGATCCAAATTTATTTTTCATAATGAGCTCATTAATTCTTTGTCTATTGTCCACATACACTATGCACTATATTTGACCAAGTTGACCGGGTTGCTTTCCCTTAGGTCAGCCTACAATTCACGTTCAAACTTCTACCTCTTCCAAAAATCCATTTAATTGCAAAAATAATATAAGTGCGCTAAGAAAACGTTGAACCATAACTTCCACTTCCAGAACATGCAATCTAACCATTTGAGCTCTTATTCAAAAAAATAAAAAATTAAAAAGTGTGCTAGGTGAATCTTAAACTCCAAATCACTCTTGCTGAAAAGCTCTAGCCAACCAAGTTACCACATTTTTTTGTAATACAACTAACATAATAACTTAAATATAAACATTCTTCTATTTAATTTATTTTATCACTTTAAAAAAAAATTAGATTTTACATCTTACCCATTGGTGCAAAATTTTCATCCTTGAAAATTATGCTTACCAAGAAAGATATATAGATATGACTTTTGCATGTTTTCCACCAACTCCCACAAGAGTCCTAAGTCTTTTCATCCCATAATACATTTATTGTACAAATGCTCTTCGTAGTTGTTTGGTATGATAATCCAATACTCGTACAAATTTAGTATCTAAAGATAGATTTTCTCTTACCTGAACTTTGTCCAACTCAAACACATTATTAGGATCTCATATAGTCTTTCACAATTGTGACAAGTGAAACACATGCAAATTTGTCAACTATGGAGGTAAAACTCTCATACATTACTCTTAGAATTGATGGATTTTGTTTCTCTATACCAAGAGGGGGTGAATTAATGTTTTATAAAAAGTTGCACTTTTTAAATCTTTTTCGCAAACTATAAGGTTCTTGAAATCTTTCTTATGCAGCAATCAACTGTGTGCAATGAAACAGTACGTGTATATGCAATCATAATGAAAATGTAAAGAGATAGAGGAGAGAAAAACAAACACAGTTTTTATACTGGTTCGACCTCAATGCCTACATCCAGTCACCCTCTCAATCAACCTTAGATCGGAGAGTAATTCACTATAATGGTAAGAGTATTACAGCTAAGGCTTTACAAAGCAACTCTCAAATGTAAACACCTCACAAACTCTTAATCAGATATAGAAACAACAACACCTGCCAACATAGAACAACCCGTCCCTATTGCAGCAAACCCTTTGAGATATCCCCTGTCAAAGTCAAGAGCACACCCTTCGTCCTGACACTCACGTACAGGGAAACAATAAATTCAAGATTGCAAGTATTCTCTCCTAATCAATTAAGATGCACCTTCAGATGTGCTAAAGCGATCAGTCAATGTAGTCCAGTAAATTGCTTCTCAAGAATGCTTCAAGATGATCTGATTCTTCTCGTTCTTGATTCTTGAAGCTTTTGAGTAATCTGTAAAACTCTCAAATGAAATCAATCAGATATGAAAGTGTAAGTATGATCAATCGTTACAGATTTTCAAACAACGCGTCAATAAATAGTTTATATCAGTTCTGACGCAAAGCAATCGATTGCTAAACTTATGTAATCGGTTACATTAAACAGATGTAACAGAATTACAACAAACTTAGCTCTTAATTGAATACACAATTAATGTAATCGATTCTCATTAAATGCTTGTCAAACACATTTAAAAATATGACCTTTATAGCAGTTATGACTAGCAAGAAATCAATGTACAAACATAACAGACTTAATTGAATACACAAAGCATGTAATCGATTAAGCTTCAACACTTAACAGGATTTTGAAAAATAAAAATTCCAAAGACTCATCACAACACATTTGAAAATGATATATGAAAATACATGAGTTTTAACCGATTCAATAACTAATGTAATCGATTCAAACTAGTTGTTTTGTCACAGTTCAAAACCATAAGTTGTCTGATGACCTTAGTTGATTACTACAACACGGTAATCAATTTTGTCATTTAGATATATTTTTTGTACATGTGGTATTCATAACACAGAATCATACATTGTGCATACACAGATATAATCTCATCATAAATATGATAATATGCAGTCACATTAGTATGTTCAACATATGCATTGATATAACACATAGAAACTCCTTTTTGTTGTGCCTTGACAACATTCACGTGTTATTATTATCAGTGTGTTGTCATCATCAAAAACCAACATAACAGGGATTAAGTTTAACTATCACATGTGCTCCCCCTATCAACAATATATATATACACATACACACACACACACTAAAGTACATTGCATACCAAACCAAGCAAAAAAGGAAATTAAAAACACCTTTTTCTGGTTCCTTCACTACAACGACCTTCGCAACACCAGGTTGTATTTGTCTCAACTTAAACCGCAACACCCGCCTCAATCGATGTCCCGTTAGAATCCAACTACGTCTTGCTAGACGAACCAAAAATGGGCCAATTAAAATGAAATTAACACATATTAGGGTTCGCGTGTTTGACCCTTTTTTTATTTTAAAGATTTCTAGGCATCTACGAAAATGATGAAAGAGAAGAATCACTTACCAGATTTAGGGCTGGAAAGAAGAATCAATTGATGATCGAGATTGTTTGGCGTTGGCCACGATATGGAAAAACCCTCGAACAGGGTTCTAGAGAAGAGAGGTGGAGTGCAGGTTTGACAAAGTCGAAGGCTCGCGAGCGGAGAGGTGGACTGACAGCTCTAGAGAAGAGAGGTTCGAGAGGAGAGGTTCGAGAAGAAGTGGAGTGAAGAAGAAGACTGAAGGTTCAAGAAGAGGGAGAAAAGCTGGTAGAGTCCAAGAGAGAGAGGGAGAAAGGCAACTCGTGAGCTACACCAAGAGGGAAAAATGAGTTTTTTTCGAGAGTGAGAGGGGAAAAAATTTCGAGACAACGTTTTAGCTTTTAGGCAGCTTTCAATTTAATTTTTAATTGTTTTTTTTTTTCAAAATCCATATAATATCAACAGTTAAGATTTTATCAGCTTACACACGGATACTAGATACGAATCCATCCTTAGGAAACTTCGCGCTCAAAGGCACCAACATTATGTACGAAAAATTTGTTTGTAACAAATTTCCCAATATCCGAATGTAATATCCGTATATAATAGGTTTATTAGATACAAATTTTAATCTATATGTAATGACAGGTAACTAACTATTTTCTTGAGAACAAAACAAAGAATTAAGCCTTTTTTTATAAAATCTAATCAAGTAAATATGTTATCTACCTTTTCTGGTGCAACAAACTACGATTAGATTTTGAAAGAAATGTGATATGAAGAATAAATCTTGTAAAAGATAAAGGAAAAAGAACCTTTAAAAAGAGAAATAACAAGAAAAAATAAAAATGAGAATGGAGAGGAACATCTTAATGTAATTAAAATTGAAAAAAATTATAAAATTGTATTAATTAGTAAAAACATACTATAACAGATATTTTAAATTTTAAAATGATAACATATTAGTAGCATATTTTATCAAGTTTTATGTTTAAATAAAAAATATACGGATAAGAATAAGTTATTCTCTCACTTTTTGTTTTGTTAATAAAAAAATTAAAAAGTATAAAATCAAGTGATTATATTATTACACTTTCTTTTATTTTATTTTCATTATTATTTTACGAATTTTCTTATTGTTTTATGTTAGACTATTAAATCACTAAAAATATTTATTATATTTTACGTGTGACTGAATAGTTGATATTAAATATTATGACAATCAAACCAATAAATAAAAAGTTTAAATATTTAAGTTTTTAAATAAAACATGAATTAAATTAAATAAATAACATTCTAGAGATGAAAACTTTAAAACATATAAGAAACTTAACAAGAATTAATCATGATCAATCAAATAACAATTTTTCATGATTCCCAAAACTTAATGGACGTTGAAAGTTTACGTATTTTATGTTTCTAATTCCTTATTTTTAATAGTCAATAATTTTTTTAATTAATTATTAAAAGGTTAATTAAAAAATATTTAAACATATTTTAATTTGAATTTGTTCATTTAGATATATTTTAATTTTTTCCAATCTTTAATTCTAATAACAATATCCCACAAAAAAAACTCAATATAACATATTATTTTAAATTGTACAAAGAAATAACATAAAACATAAGACAATCAAAAAGATAAAACAAGTATTGTACAATACAGTTTCCTAGGCACCACCTAAGCCAATTACTCATGGCCAATCATTTGGCCAACCATTAGACCGATGATATAGGTTGACCGTCCGGTTAACCACCAGGCTGACCACTTAGGCCAATCACCCGGCCGATCATCCTGGTCGACCATCAAATCGAGTGGTCGACCACTCACCAGGTCGACCACTTGGGTCGACCACATGGTTTGATTATAAACGATAATGACTCATTAAGCCCCTAAAGTAGATTAAGGTGTGATTGGGTCGTCATTAGGCCAACGAAAGGTGAAGGCCCATCATGATTAGTATAAATAAAGGTCTCAAGTATGACTTTACGATCACGATGCACAATATACATGTATTACTTGCTTTGCCAACTGCTCAGTTACATTACTAACTTAAGCGTCAGAGTGTCTTTGACAGGTGTCCGCCCACACGGCTTAGACAAGGAGGATGGAGAACGAACAACGTAACTTGGAGGAAGGAGGACCACCAGGGAGCTCGTCCGACCTAGGTGCCAACTAGAAGACCACTAGGTAGCTCGTCCGACCTTCGAGACAATCTGGAGTGCTTTGAGTATGGGACTTCAACCCTAAGCCCGAAACATTATAGTTCCCATCGTGGGGCCAAACGAGTATCCTCATTGTAGCCATAAGGAACTAGTGAGTGGTGCTTTAAAGGACATCGAGTGTTCATACTCATCCGTTCGGCCTTGGTTATCCAGCCTCAACAATCCGGCCTCGGTCATCCAGCCTCAACCATCCGGCCTCAGCCATTCAGCCTCGGCCAAGTATTGATAATCAGTCGTTCGGCCATACCCTGGCCTCAACTTCCCAGCCTCCCATGGCCTTAGTCGTCCGATCATACCTAGACCTCTTAGGTAATTTCTCAAACTTGGCCTTACAAGTGTTCAACCATTTGACCCCAATTATTGGCCTTAGTCGTCCAACCAGACCTTAGAGTCAACTTCCTGGCCTCCCATGGCCTCAGTCATCCGGCCATACCTGATAACAGTTGAAAAACTGTTATTTTCATGCTTAAAATTGATACTAAAAGCAACCTTTAGCACTTAGAAACTAGCTTATAATCATTTTTTTGTTCATATTTTCATAAATAAGAGAGTTGGACAGGTTTATGCTTGATTTCAGTGTTTTATGCAGGATTTAAGATGAATTTGATGAAAGAAGCGAAGAAGGATAGAGATGGAATCAGAAAAGAACTCAAAAAATGCAAAAGAAGAGAAACCGCAAGTACCGCTCAACGCTAGTTTACCGCTGAGCGGCACTCAAGAACACCCGTTGGCTCCACTGAGGGGTGAAAGTGCAGCTGAGGGGAGAATTGACTACGCGCTGGTACCGCTGAGCGGTGGTATTTTGGGCTTAGGCCCACTTTTCTGTAATATTGCGAATAGTATATAAGCTTTAGGACTTCCTAGGGTTTGTATCTTTGGCTGGAGAAGACGCAAAACACACTTTTCACCCCTTGGGGGTAGAATTGGAGATGATGACGACTCTCCTCTTCTCTTTCTAGGGTTTTTCTATCTTTCACTCTTTCATTGTATTTCATCTAGTTTCACCATGAATATGGTGAACTAAACTCTTCTTGTTGTTGGGGAATCAATGTAATCTTTTGAAGCTCTCATATATGGAATTTTGTGTTTAAACATCATATCTTTGATACATGCTTTCTTTCATCATTAGTTAGGGTTTTTCTTCTTTGCTCAAAGCATGCATTGTTTAACTCATTCGATGTCATGATTATTGGTTTTATTTATATGGACACATACGGTAAAATCTAGATCCGGGGAAACTCTCCCAAAAGCAGTATTGGCTAGACATAGGGATATGAGGGTTGGTTGCCTTTAAGCTTCTGTGCTTCAGAATTAATTATTAGGGATGCTAGGAATTGTATGAACTCATAATTAAGGATAGGCTTTCTTCGCCGAGACATCGGGTTTAAGGTAATTTAGAGAGTGGCATTAACATTGATGAAAAGAATGATGAATTCCTAAAATATATGAGAGTGGATAAGATGAAATTGATTACCCCAACAACATACTCATCCATATAATTTGTTCAGTGTTTGTGTTCTTCTTCCCCACTGATCATCACATGCATACATGTTTACTTTTTGTCTTCTGCATTTGAAACTTATAACAAGTTGTTCACAAGTCTTAAATAATCAAGAAATCATATAACTAACTAGGCCATGAGTCCTTTGGGAGAATGATACTTGATCTTACCGAGTTTATTACTTGATACAATTCGGTCACACTTGCCGAGGGTTAAACAAGTTTTTGGCGCCGTTTTTCGGTGTTCATAAATTTGTTATCAATACCCTGGCCTCAACTTCCCGGCCTCCCATGGCCTCAGTCATTCGGGCGTACCTTGACCTCTCACGTACTTTCTCAAACTTAGCCTCACAGGTATTCAACCATTCGGCCTCATAGGAAGTCAACCATTCTGCCTTTCGACCTCACAGCGAAATTGTGAACGAAGAAAAACGAAATCGAACGAACAAATAGTGAGCATAAACCCAAGTTGATGAACAGAGCGTTCCGAAAGGAATCACTGTCAACTTGACCGAATGGTGAACTAAGAGTTCCGAAAGGAACCACTGTCGTCCGGTACGAACAACGCCCAAGTTGATGAACGAAGCGTTCCGAAAGGAACCACTGTCGACTTGGCCGAGCGGTGAACAGCGAGTTCTTAATGAACCACTACCGCTTAGGGTGTCCGTGGATCTTCACCAAATGAATCACAGTTGGCCACATCGAAGGTCGGCGACCATGGATCTTCACCAAAGGTATTCAACCATTCGACCTCAAAGGTATTCGGCCATTCAGCCTCAGCTATAAGGTCATTCAGCCTCAACTATTCGGTCATTTGGCCTCAACTGCTCGGCCTTCACTAGCCTCACAGGTACTTAGCCAAATTTGGCATCAAGTGTTCAACTCGGCCATTCGATCTCTTAGGCTATTTGGTCATTCGGCCTCAACTATTCGGCCATTCGGCCTCAACTTCTCGGCCTTTGCTGGCCTCAACTACTCGGCCTTTGCTGGCCTCACAAGTACTTAGTCAAATTTGGCGTCAAGTGTTCAACTCGGCCATTCGGTCTCACAACTATTTGGTCATTCGGCCTCAATTTTTCGGTCATTCGGCCTTAACTGGTCGACCATTCGTGGCCTCAAAAGTATTCAATCATTCGGCCTCAACTGCTCGACCTTCCATGGCCTTAGGTATTTAGCAAAAATCGGCCCCAAGTGTTCAACCTCAATTGTTTGGTCTCAAAGGAATCTCGGCCGGCCACACCGAAGAGGCATAGAGACAAAAACCAACCAGAGTGGCATGTGCAGAACCCCTTCGCGTAATCAACATCATGCTCGGGCTTGGGGTGCTTGTGTACTGTACGGTCTCTTGGGCACCACCTAGGCCAACCACACAAGGCCAATCACTAGGCTGACCACCAGGCCGATGATCCAGGCCGACCGTCCGGTCGACCACAAGGCCGACCACCTAGGCCAACCACCCAGCCGATCATTCAGGTTGACCACCAAACCGAGTGGCCGACCACTTAGGCCGACAGCCGAGGCTGACCACATGGTTTGATTTTAAACGATAATGACTCATTAAGCCCCTAAAGCAGATTAAGGTATGATTGGGCCGTCATTAGGCCAAAGAAAGGTAAAGGTCCATCACGACTAGTATAAATAAAAGTCTCAGGTATGACTTTACGATCACGATGCACAATATACATATGCATTACTTGCTTTGCTAACCGCTCGGTTACATTACTAACTTGAGCGTCGGAGTGCCTTTGACAGGTGCTCGCCCACACGGCTTCGACAAGGAGGAGGGAGAACGAACAACGTAACTTGGAGGAAGGAGGACCACCAGAGAGCCCGTTCGGCCTACGTGCCAACTAGAGAACCACTAGGTAACTCGTTCGACCTTCAAGACAATTTAGAGTGCTTTGAGTATGGGACTTTAACCCTATACCGAAACATGTATATAATATTAGACAATAATGGTAGAAACAAAAAGTTAAAAGTTCTTAAAAAAAATTATTAAAGATACGAGTTATATTTTATATTAATAATAAATAATATTTTTATTATGTCTTATCTTTAATTATTGATAACTTGTTTCAAAAGTATATGGGTATAAATTTATAACTATAAGATATTAAAAATGATAATTATAACTATAATATATTAAAAATGATATATTGAAAGAGATAAAAAGATTGAAAGAATATACTATATGCGTGTTAAGACGGAAGTTAAATTTAAATTTTGAAGATAAATAGCATATTTAAAATAATTAAGTTTTATACTTAGTTACAATTTATTATATTATTTAGTAAACTTAAGTTGTACAGTATGCTATTCCTACCATCATAAATATATATAAAGAAGAAATTTAGTTCAAATGCCTTAATCTTTATTTAAATATTATATTTATAACTATACATAATTATTGTAATAATTATTCGTGTATATATGTATTTAATTTTAATATAATATATAACTCAAATAAATTTTAATCGTATAATAATATTGTTTTACTGTACATTACTAATAAATTATTATGTAAAAATTTTATAGTTTAAATTCATGTTACTTTAACATTTTTAATAGAGATTCCATTTCAGAATATGTTGCATTCTATACATGTTACTTTTATTTAGAATATTTTAGGTTTAACTCATTTTTCACTGATTCATTCCTGTCAATACATTTTCAGTATTCCTATGTGTTTTAAGTTGTTTACATGTGTTTTTATTTACAAATTTTAACACTTTGTATTTTATTGTTTAGGGATTATACTGCACAATATATTTATATTTTGCTTTATCTATGAATACACATTTTATTTTAATACAATATTTAATTCAAAAGTTTAATTATAAGTTTTAATTGTATAACAATATTATTTTACTACAATCAATAATAAATTATTGTGTTAATTTTATATTTTAAAATAAAAATTCATATCCAAATTTTAATTTTTAATCTTATTATTGATATTTTATTATTATTTTTATTATTATTATTATTAGTAGTAGTAGTAGTATAATCTATTACTATTTTATTATTGGTATTATTTATTATACTTTCTATAATCCATTATTTTAACATAAAAAAAATCAATATTAAAATAATATTATTTATTTTTAATTAATTTGCTATAAAAGAAAAAATTGTATTTAATTATTTAATTTTTTTTATGTTATCAAATTCTTTATTTAAATATTATATTTATAACTATACATAATTATTGTAACACATAAATATAATTATATAAATAAATTATTCATTGAAATAGAATAATAATTATATTAATTTTCTTAACACAAGTTAAAAGAAACAAAAGAAAAAATTGGCCCTTGCGTACGCACGAACAGAAAAGCAAGGTTCTTGAAAGACAATTTACATAGATAATTGAAGTATTCACAGAGTTGGATAAGAGGAA
>JAHCHA010013123.1:351122-448099 GCA_027742795.1 Vigna hirtella | reverse complement strand
TTTTTTTTGCACCAAGCTTTTTCGCCGCCCCTGTTCCAGGTATTTATGCCCTTTTGCATTCTTAACATGATTTCTTCATTAGTTTTTGCATAATAACAATTGCTATAGTTTTGGTAATGTATGAAATTACTATAGTTTTGGTACATTACTCAACATTCAGGGAAAGACAAAAGATGGAGTGAATGCTCGTTTGGATTTGGTTGACATGAATATCCGAGAAGAGTTGGCACCCAAGGAGATTGGTAAACGTACTTATTTGCCCCCTGCATGTTACACAATGTCTAGACAAGAGAAGATAAGTTTTTGTGTATGTTTAAAGAGTATCAAAGTACCACAAGGATACTCTTCAAATATGAAGAGTTTAGTGTCAATGCAGGACTTAAAGCTTGTTGGCATGAAGTCTCACGATTGTCACGTCTTAATGCAACAGTTGTTACCGGTGGCTATTCGTGGAATTTTGCCCAAAAATGTTAGGCACACCATAAACAGGTTGTGTTCATGGTTCTCGTCAATATGTAGTAAAGCCATCGATCCTACAAAGTTAGATGAACTTCAAGGCGAGATAGTTATCATCTTGTGTCAACTAGAGATGTTTTTCCCTCCATATTTTTTTGACATCATGGTACATTTACTTGTTCATTTGGTTAGAGAAATCAAGTTGTGCGGACCGGTATACTTAAGATGGATGTATCCTATTGAGCGTTATATGAAGATTTTGAAAGGGTACGTTAAAAATCCATATCGTCCTGAAGGTTCGATGATTGAAAGGTATATTGCTGAAGAAAGTATCGAGTTTTGTTCAGATTACATGACATCAACGAATCCAATAGGAGTTCCTCGCACAGCATGGTTGAATAAATTTTCTACAAGTAAAAGCATCCGAGGTGTCAATGTGGTGACAAAAGATCGCGAAGAATTGTTGCAAGCGCATCTTTATATATTGAACAACACAGATGAGGTGATCCCTTTTTTGGAAGCACACAAAGCCATTGTTAAGAATAAAAATCCAAGACAATCAGAGAAATGGCAATTGATGGAGCATAACAAAACATTTATGTCTTGGTTCAAATCTGAAATTGACAAAGAGCCACATTCTTCTGAAACTTTATTGTGGCTTGCAAATGGTTTGAAGTTTGATGTCGTGTGTTGTACAGGTTATGAAGTCAATAATTGCACATTCTATACGAAGACTTTGGATGATAAAAGCACAGTACAAAATAGTGGAGTCAGTTTAGAAGCTGAGTCACTTCAATTTTCCACATCAAAAGATCAATCTCCTGTACTTGGATCAATGAGATATTATGGTATAATAGAAGAGATATGGGAGGTTGATTACACCAAGTTTTTTGTTCCATTGTTCAAGTGTAAGTGGTTTGACAATAAGAGTGGTGTGAAAATAGATGACTCGGGTATGACACTGGTTGATTTTCGCAAGGTGGGTTACCGAGACGAACCGTTTATCATGGTACATCAAGCATCTCAAGTTTTTTATGTCAAAGATCCTGCGTCTGACCATTGGTATGTTGCTCTTCAAGGCAAAAACAAATTGAAGTTAACGAAGACAATCTGATTAATATTTATATTGCTGACAACCATTCATTTCAAACTACAACAAATTTGGATGACCAATCTCTAGTTGACGATGATGTACATGCAATTCGGTCAGATCATGATGAGGGAATATACATATGATGAATCCATATCTTTATGTATGAATTTTCAATTTCTGTATAAGTATTTTATTAATATAACATAAGTTTTCCTTTTATACATTTCCTATGATTACTATTACATGTTTTGTTAATTTATATGATATTACATAAGTCTTGAAATAAAATTTAATGTTGTTATTTATTTTGACAGATATATGGCTGATCATCCACATTCTTCAGGGGATGAGGCTCCCCCAACCAGATCCACTAGAGGACCCACTAGGATGAAACAACTATTGATCAGGAAAAATAGTGGTGAAAGAACTCCGGTGAATGTGAATGTCACCACGGGTGTGGCAACTGGCCCCCATGGAGATGACTTCCGATCATACCTTGGAGTAGTGGCACGTGATAAGATTAGCATTCTCATTCCATCTTTTGATCATGTGTCCGAGGTTGATCGGAACATTATTTGGAAAGATATATTGGTAAGTTAGTTAATAGCATTTGAATTAAAATTTGTTTATATTGATAATTTTGTACTAATACAACTTTATTATGTTTTTTTCAGATGACATTTGACATTCCAAATGTCACATCACTTAGAAATAAGTGTTTGTCAACTGTTGCAGAAAATTTCAGAAACTTTAAAAGCAAGTTGACATCAAGATACATCTTTGGACACCTTAAACATAAAAGTCCATGTAGTTCATATAAGTCCATTGATGAGGAGACTTGGCGGCTTTTTAAAGAGAGTCGGATGTCAGAGGAATGGCAGGTTAGTGTAGTTCATATTATTCAATTCCTCATTAACAACTATATATCATATGAACTAATTAATTAATGTGTATGTGACAGGCAATTAGAAGCAAAGCACAAGGAACAAGTGCTTACAACAAAAACCCCTACCTATTATCTCGTGGTGGGTATAGGAAGCTTGAGGAGAAAATCCTCAAGCAAAAGGCAGATGCTATACCACCATCTCAGGGTGGTAGCCCTCCTCAGCCTCCTTCTCCACCGTCTAGACATGAGAAATGGAAGTTGGCCCGTATGCGACCATCGGGCACCTACTCTTCCGACACTGCACGAGAGATTTCTGAAAGAATTGTAAGTTATCACTGTTCCTAAAATAATAAATATTGTCATTATACATACTACATTAAACTATTTAAAGAATAATGGTGTTTTGTAATGTTATAGGACGCCTTGGTTGAGCAGAGCTCCCAAGGCCAATTCACTCCAGAGGGTCGCCAGGATATTCTTGCTGCTGCGATTGGACGACCTGAGCACCCTGGACGTGTACGTGCTGCAGGTCCTGGAGTAGGAATTACAGATTATTTTGGGAGCTCTTCTCGTTAGCCTTCATTTTCATACAGCGATACACAAAGGATGACAGAAGAAATCACAAAAAAGGTTCGACAAGACCTTAGAGAGGAGATCAGGGCCGAGGTGAGGGCTGAATTCTAGATGCTATACCAGCAGCAGTTTCAGAGCATGCGCCCAGATGCTATACCAGATGCTATCCCTCCCCCTCCCACAGGTAAACTTAATAAACATTTATGTGCAATTATTTCTATGTCTTGTATAATCTAACATTTACTCTGACAGGGAGAAGCGGCAAAGGAAGTTGTTCCGCATCAGCCATCCCAGAGGATGACATGGACGATGGTAGTCCATGTCTGCTATACATTTTAGAGGATACTGAGATGGTGCTGGTAGCTCGTGGAACAGAGTTTAGGTCAGCGACTGTATGTCATGGTATGCAACTATTAGAGGATGAGGTGAAGGTCTCAGTGGATGAAATGATCATACCAGATGCCTCGGTTCCTCTGTCCACGGAAGAGATTTTCACTGTGGAACAAGCATATAAGTCGTTTATCAGTTGGCCTAAATTTTTGGTTAAACCAGTTTCTGACCCCTCGGTATGAAATTCTTCTTTACACTTCTCAATTTTAAAGGTTTCTGATGTCAAAACTTATCTTATCTTTTCATGTAACAACAGACGCAGGCACAAGAGAAGATTCCTCTATCTGAGGATGACCCTCTTTCTTCATTGCATCTACTTGCTGACATCCTTGATGATAATCCTTTGGAGGTTGAGTATGATGCTAATGTATTTGGGACAGGCTCTGAGGTCCCAATATACCTTAATAGCCAAGATGTCCGTGAGCTTGCGTCGGGAACACAAGAGTTGAATATTTCAATTATTCAACTATGGACGATGTAAGTCTATGACCAATTATTTATATATAAAATTGATTTATATATCAAGTATCCTTATATCAAAGTTAATTTTTGATTTCAGGTATATGTCTGGGGTCAGTAATAAGTTGGGGCGTTCTGATGATTATGGATTCATTGATCCCCAATCAATTCATGAATCAAATGATTTTGAGCATATCAACATGAGTCTGATAAGGAGTTTTGGAAGGGGCAAGAAAATATACTTTTTGCCTTATATATCCGGGTAAGTGAACTTTGTTAACATAATAATGTTCCATATGTGATTTTAATATTTAATAGTTACGTTATTATGAATTTCAGGCGCCATTGGCAACTTCTTGTTATGTCTATGCAAGACAACTATGCTTTGTGGTTCTGCTCATTGCACAGGCCTCCTCCCACACAACTCAAACAAGCAATTGATTGGTAAGAACCTCAATGTTTGGACTTTCTTTGTTATATAAATGAATGCTAAAACCTTTTTTTATATACAGTTCTATTCCAGCAAGTATGATGATGGGTGGGAGATCAATTGTTAATAGTAGAAAGATTGCTTGGATTTCTCTCAAGGTTTGACATATGCTAAAGTCATACTTTGTTATAATTGTTTTATTTTAATGTTATTCACTAACTATTATCAACTGTGATGATATATTGTAGTGTAACAGACAAAATGGGTCATATGAGTGTGGATACTATGTAATGTATTGGATGACCCATATTGTTCGTTCTCACATCACAAGTCGCTGGGAAACGGTAATATTTAACTTTAACAAATTTTGATTTTTTCCCAAATGTTGAATTCATATACACTAATTAAAATGAATTGTCTTTTGCAGAGATTCAAGACTACTACACCAGTTCCTGAGAAGTCACTATTATTCATTAGGAACGCTGCTGCGAAGTATATAATTAGATTATACAATAGCTCTTAGATTTAAACAATGCATTTGATTAGATTGAATTTTCTTAGACTTTGTACTTTATTTGATGTTGAAATACATTTGAACATGTGTTTGTTATGTTCAAATTGAATTTGTGTACATGTTTTTATATGCAGGTCTGTTTTTGTGGTAGTGGATATCACAAAAACAGACCTGCAATTTTAAAAAACTGCAGGGGAATATGCCGCGGTTCTAACCACAACCGCGGCATATAGTGTTTCGTTTTTTTTTAAAACGAGACATATGGCCGCGGTTTTAACACTAACCGCGGCATATGCTTGAGTCTTATGCCGCGGTTGAACCGCGGCATATAGTGGAAATTTTATTTTTTTTTAAAAAAAAATGGATTTAGGCAGCGGTTCCCTCGACAACTGCGGCATATTCCGCAACCTATATACCGCGGGCATAACCGCGGCATAAAGTCTCTGACTTACTACCGCGGCTGAATATGCCGCGGTTCGTAAACCGCGACGTAACTTAAAAAATAACCGCGATAAAATCCCCTCGCTGCACTAGTGCGTTGAACGAATTTATAAAATTAAAGTAAATTACAAACATTTTAAATATTAAAATTTATTCTATATTTATGTTTCAAGTCATAATATTCGTGTTTTCATTTTTTTTAATTGAAAAACTTCCTTCTTAATTTTTTTTTACATTGAAAAAAATTTTCGTCCCAAATTTGAAATAGGTCCCTGTTATATTTGAAGTCTTAATTAGATCCTTATTTTTGTTAATTTGATGCAAATAAATCCTTTCCGTCAATTTCAGAAAACGGCGTTAAGGAGTGCGTGACGTGGCGTGTGTGAATTCAATTTTTTAATACTCAGAAATTTTGAATGAAGTAAATATAGTATAATCCATGCTGAAATTAATTAAATAGAGGGCAAATTTGGAAAAACTTAATGTTTTTTTTGCTGAAACATCTCTAGAAGGGAGAAATCAAAATCAACTTGGGGATTTTTCTATTCTAGGGCTCGTGTCGTGTCAGAGTTGGGAAAGAGTGGATGTTGTTCGAGTGGATGCGCGAGTGGGATAGGAATCAGAATGATGTTATTGTTCGAGTGGATGCGCGAGTGTTGGTGGGTGAATTACCGGTGCATGTGCGTGTGGAAAAGGTTGAAGCACGAGGTGAAGTGTGGGACCTTGTGTCCTTGGAAGCGCGACGCTGAAGCAGGTGTTGACTGGAGTGGAGGTTAATCTGAAGGAAGGTAAGTTTTTGTGGTTTATTGTCTTGCTTTTTATAGTTGGGAAAGTATAATATTGGATTGTGGTCCCCTATGGTTTGGTCTGCGTTCTTCATTGCGTTTTGGTGGTCCCCCATGTATGTTTAAAGTTATATGAGTCTTTGTGAGTGCGTTTTAATATATTATTTTTTTTCGTCATACTGTGTTGTGCATGTAGATATATTGATACTGTTTTGTGCGTATAATGGGCGACGTTTTTGACTGTGTTTTCCACCATGGGGGGAAGTTGATTACCGATGGTACCTTGAAGTATGAAGGAGAGACAACAACTTTGTCCTTTGACCCTGATGTCTGGAGTTATTTTGTGGTTGTTAGTGTAGTGAAAAGTTTTGGATATGATAACTTTAAAGAATTATGGTACTGTGTAGGAGGGGGTTCAGTTTTGGAAAATAGGTTGGAAGAATTGAGGGATGACACTGGTGCCATGCATATGGCTAACTTAGGTAGGCTTAATGGCGAGGTTCATTTATACGTTATACATGTTGTTTCGGAGCCTGAAGTGATAAATATGGTTGACTATGTTACTAATGATGAAGGACAAGTTCATGATGATGGTGAAGTACAAGAAGACGGTGAAGTTGAGGGTGAAGAACATGGTGATGGTGAAGTTGATGGTGAAGTTGAGGGTGAAGTTGAGGATGAAGAAGATGTTAATTGTGTTGAAGGAGTTGTGGAGGACCAAGGTCATGTTTCTAGTTGGAGTACATCTACTAATGAACGTGATGAACGTGATGAACATGAAAATAATGAGTGCTTAGAGGGACTTGTGGATGTGAGTGTTCAATGTGATGTAGATGGTGATATAGATGGTAATGTGGAAGTGGAAGTAGAAGTAGAAAGTCTTCAAGACAGTGATGATGTGAGTGTTGAAAGTGATGATCATGATGAGAGAGGTTTGTCGGATGAGGAGTGGAAATCTGAGGAATTACTTACTGCAACAGATAGTGACGATGAGGTTAATGACATTGAAGGTTATGGGAGGTTTAGTACTTTTTGTATGCCAAAAAGTATGGTGGACTTTACATGGGAAGTAGGGACTTTTTTTACAAAAAAGCAAGATATTGTAGATGCTTTAAAAGGGTATGCGTTGGAAAATGGTAGGAATATAAAGTTTGTCAAAAATGACAAAAATAGATTGAGGATGAAGTGCTTTGGTGCAAAAGGAGAATGCCCCTGGACCATATATTGTGCTTATATGGAGGCTGAGAAATCATGGCAACTGAGAACTATAAATGACATTCACACATGTAGCAGGGAGTTCAATCTCAAGTTGCTTGATGCCAAGTGGTTGAGCTCAAAGTTGGAGAAAACAATAAGGGAAAATCCCAAAATGAAGGGTGGAGATATTCGGGAAAAAGTTCAAAGGAAGTGAAACATAGGTATATCTAGGGGTATGGCTTATAGAGCCAAAGCTATTGCTTCTGAGCACATTGATGGGTCCTTTAAAGAACAATATAAGAGGATATATGATTATGCACATGAGTTGTTGGGAAGAAATCCCGGATCTACAATTAAAGTGGTTGTTGACAATAATGATGATAAGATAATTTTCAAAAGATTTTACTGTTGTCTGAAGGCATGCAAAGACAGTTTTCTTTCTTGTAGGCTAATAATTGGACTAGATGGGGCCTTTTTGAAAGGGAAGTATGGGGGTGAGTTGTTAACGGCTGTTGGGAGAGATGGAAATGATCAAATGTTGCCCATTGTATATGCGGTGGTAGAAGGGGAAAACAAAGAGTCATGGTTGTGGTTTTTGAATCTTTTGATTGATGATCTTGGTGGTCAAGAAGTATGTTCAGCAATAACATTTGTTTCAGATCAACAAAAGGTAACAATGATATTTACTGTTGGTTCTTTCTTACATTAATGCATTACTTATATTTAATCATATTTAATGTTGCCCACAGGGTCTACTACCAGCAATACAAGAGCTACTCCCCGGTGTTGATCAGAGGTTCTGCGTGAGACACTTATATTCAATCTTTAGGAAGAAATTTCCAGGTAAAAATCTAAAAAAACTGATGTGGAGGGCAGCTACTGCCACTCATCCACAAAATTGGGAGAGGGAAATGAGAAACATTAAAGATGTCAATGAAGACGCATTCAAGCATTTGATGGCCATCCCTCCAAGGTTTATTCTTGAACTATAACTTTTTTATTACAACTATAACTTACTGCTGCATATATAGCCACTGTAAAAGTCTATATTTTATGGTGTAGGTACTGGTCAAAGTCCAGATTCAATCCAAGACCAAAATGTGACACATTGGTGAACAATATGAGTGAGGCATTTAACAGTGTATTGGTTCATACCCGGACTAACAGGAGTCGTTGCCCCAAAGCTACTCCTTCATCACAACCTGTAATGCCATCATCCCAATTATCTGACGTCTGTAATGACCAAGTAGCTGCACCGTAGAAGCTTTTGGATGTACTGTTTTAATGTACTCTTTTAATGTAATACTACACTTATGAAATACTACTCTTTTAATGTACTCTTTTAATGTAATACTTTGGATGGGCCAGATCTTGTTTTGGGTGTCCATTCCAGCTTGGTTAATATATTATTACATATTCTGAATTATGCATATTAAGCTTCCTGCTGTGACTTCTGCTATTAAGCTTGCTGCTGTGACTTCTGCATATTCCAGATACTGATACACTTAAGTTTTATGCACTAGTAAAAAAAACGTATTTTAACTCGCACATGACGCTTCGGTTTCAGAAAAACCGAAGCGTATAAACCGAACGACCTCGGTTATAAACAAACCGATACCTAAAGACCGAACGACCTCAGTTTTTTGAGTGACCGAAGCAATAGTTTACTGAACGGTCTCGGTGAAAGCCTAACCGAGGCATTTAGTCCTGTTTAAGAGACCGAACGACCTCGACTTGAGTGCCTAACCGAAGCATTTAGTCTTGTACAGACTGTACAGACCGAACGACATCGCTTGTTTGCAGAACCGAAGCCTTTAGTCCTGTCATCCCTGCCACTAACGTACAAACTGAACAGACCGAACGACCTCTTTGCCACTAACGTACACACTGAACAGATCGAACGACCTCGTTTGTTTGCAGAACCGAGGCAGTAGTTGACCAAACGACCTACAAATCCCTCTGCTGCCACTGTGACTAAAGAGACCGAACGGCCTCTCTGACACTAACGTTCGGTTTCACTTCTGCTATGAACCGAGGCAGTAACCGAACGTTCGAAGTTAATTTTGTCCACTAATATGCCTCGGTCGTCTGGGACAGAGGCAATAACACCGTTCGGTTTCGCTTCTGCTATGAACCGAGGCAATAACCGAACGTTCCAAGTTAATTTTGTCCACTTATATGTCTCGGTTGTCTAGGGACAAAATTAATAGTTTTGTTCGGCCTCGGTCTTTTACTTAACCGAGGTAATAGCCCCTGCGTAATCTAAACGCGAACGCATTTTCTCGCGCAGTATTCTTCCTCTTCCCTTTCGCGCCTCCAAAGAAGTTCTTCTCTCCAACCTAGGGTTCTTCTTCCTCTTGTTCTCTCCGTTCTAATTCGCGGCAAAGGAGGTTTGATTCTATTTCCAATATCTTCTCTCTGCCATTTATCTTCTTCCCCCTTTCTCACTGGTTCTAGGTTGGTATTGCAATAACAAGAAAAACGAAAATAGAACATGATTTCATTCATTTTTGCTAGTTCAATACATTGTTCATCCCGTTTTCATCACCTACTGCATCCTATGACAAAGAAAATGCAGAATACATTATGGATTTGTCATCCATATTGAAATTACAATAATATTAACCACATAAATACAACAAACAGCCCCTATCAACAACTTCATCCATTTTTCCACAACCTTAACAGAATTTTTCAAATCAATCACCATATTCGCTACCCCACCCATTTCTTCTGTCTTTGACAAACACTCATGCTTTCCTTCCCACTTCAGATTCGTATAACATCTTTCATTACCATCATCACAGCACCATTTGAAGAAATTGCAACCACCGTTTTCATGCCCGTTCTGTAAAAAAAAATTAAAACCCAATGAATACGACTTTGAAGTAAAACAAACAACTCATCCACGTTTCGGTTACCTAATACTTAGGGCACCCCCAAAATTGTTTCCCTCTGTTCTTAGCCGTTCCAGCTATTCTCACCACTGTTTTCTCTCCACACAGACAAAGGGGTGACGCACCACGAAAAACGACCTTCGCCTCTCCATTCCGCCAGCCATTGGAAGTCGAAGAACATGTTGAACGTGAATTCTGCATTTGATTCTCCCTCGGGCATCCACTCGAACAACATCCACTCTTTCCCAACTCTGACACGACACGAGCCCTAGAATAGAAAAATCCCCAAGTTGATTTTGATTTCTCCCTTCCAGAGATGTTTCAGCAAAAAAACATTAAGTTTTTCCAAATTTGCCCTCTGTTTAATTTCAGCATGGATTATACTATATTTACTTCATTCAAAATTTTTGAGTATTAAAAAATTGAATTCACACACGCCACGTCACGCACTCCTTAACGCCGTTTTCTGAAATTGACGGAAAGGATTTATTTGCATCAAATTAACAAAAATAAGGATCTAATTAAGACTTCAAATATAACAGGGACCTATTTCAAAATTTGGGACGAAAATAGGGACCTATTGAGACATTAAACCAAAAATAAAGAACTCGTTGAACGAATTTATAAAATTAAAGTAAATTACAAACATTTTAAATATTAAAATTTATTCTATATTTATGTTTCAAGTCATAATATTCGTGTTTTCATTTTTTTTAATTGTAAAACTTCCTTCTTAATTTTTTTTTACATTGAAAAAAAAAACTTCATGCATACCCTTCTTTATAAAATAATTTATTCTAAAATTTATATCACATAGATTTTATTTTTTGTCCTTTGTATTAGATCTAAAAAGTCCTCTTTCCGACCTTAACAAAATCTACTCCACAACTACATTACACATTCCACCATAGATTTTATAAGAATTGAGCATAAACTTCTTTAATTACTGTTTCCAAAGGTTATTCAAAGACAACATTTTCATATGTTAAGATGTGAAAGAATTGTTAATTAGGATGACAGCTGCATCCTGGGTAAATACTATTTTCATTTATCTTTACTTCCGCCTAAATCCAGGGCACGCACGTCACGTGATCGTGTTTAATTAATTCGACTCATAATTAAGTAGTTGTACTTCCAGAGTTTGATTTTATAATCAGTATTAATTTAATTGTCAAATTAATTGAAATCATATTATTTTTTATAATTAGTATTGTAAAACTAATTTTATCACACTTGATATAACATTTCGGTTGTTTTGAAGATAGGGGAAATATAAGATTAATTACTCGAATATAAGGTAAGATGAAGAGAAGGATAACATTGTATAAGGTGTAAGGTAAGGATAGAACCACAGAGACAATAAAAAACTAAAAGAATATGCAGACTTTATTACTCATCTACTTATCAAACTTCATTCATGGATGATTTAATAAGTTTGAAGTTTAAAAGGAAAGAGAGAATACGAAGAAGAATATAGCAAAATATACCTTGTTAGAACTCCTCTCAACTATTTACGAAAAGACCAAGCTTCTCATGTCCTATATAAGCTCACACTCCCTCCCACATTAGCCTGCAAGCTACTGCAATCTTTCTTCTTTGTTGTTTCTACAGTTCCATTTTCTCTATCTTTCTTCTTTGTTTGCATTACACAGGGAAAAAATGGTACTGTCCAGAGCGGTTAAGAAGGCTGTGGGGAAGCTTGAAAAAAGGCCAGCTGAGGCGCCCAAAACTTCCATGGACATGGTCTTAACCTTAGCAGAAGCCATTAGGTTCGGTTATGCAGAGACACTCGGCAAATGGAACTTCTTGGACTTGCCAAGAGCCATCCTTTATACTATCATGGAAAAGGTACATCCATTTCCAGCTTTCCTTTCTTTCAAGGTTTCTTCATCAGTTAATGTCCTTACTGGGTTCTTACAGGGTAAGAAAACAGTTGCAATAGAATGTAAAGAAAGAGACGATTGTATAGAACTGAAAGATCCCGAAATATTAAAGGAGTTGTATGAGATCAAAAAATGCTTGACACGCACCATGCTTTTCAGCAAAAAACGCTTCCGTTCCTTTCTATTTGCTGCTGGATTCGTTAAGGGAGATGTTCTCCTCCGGAAAAGAAGAGCTCGGGTATATACGTTTGGCTTCTTAATTGTTTTACCTTAGTTCTATTGTTTCCATCTAAAAAATGGTTATATTTTGGTTTTCACACTTGAAGAGGAGGCAAATCAATCAAATGTCAGTTTAAGTAACAGTTTTTCTTGGCAGATTCTGAAGCCTGCTTTCACAGTGATACGTGATAAAGAATCAAAATGTTTGTTCCTATTCATTCGAGGAACTCGAAGCGTAAAAGACACTCTGACGGATGCAATCGGTGCTCCCGTTTCCTTCAATCATTTCATTTACAGTGATGGTGAGCTGAAAAGGAACAACGTGATTTCAGGACATGGGCACCGTGGTATGGTTGCTGCAGCTCGTTGGATCAAAAAACACTGCACTCCTAAACTTCTTGATGAACTTCGTCAATTCCCCGATTTCCAAATCAAGGTATTGTATTAGCCTCTTATGTTTTAGGAAAAACATTAATATTGTAATGTTCACCCATGATAGTTCCTTTTTCCTCCAATACCCTTTGTAAATCAATGTATCGTGTTTTACTTTCCACATTGCTTCAATTTACTTATGAACTGAAATTATATATGGTTTTTATTTAGTCATTGAAGTCAAGAAATACTTTACATTTGTCTATTACCATAATTATAGTAATCTTTATTTAATAGATAGTTGGACACTCACTTGGTGGTGGCACTGCTGCACTGTTGACATATATGCTTCGAGAAATAAAGCAGTTCTCTTCATGCACTTGTGTCACCTTTGGCCCAGTCATGTGCTTATATGACTTCTTCTTCTTTAGTTCCCATCTAAAGTTTTAACTTGGTCCTGATTGAGTAATTTATTAATTTTCATCATGTTTTTGATATAGCTGAATCATCTCATGATCTTTAGTTTAACCACATGAAGAAAAATATGGGTTTTAAAGATACTAAAGAAGTAGTTATTTTTTTTATGCAGCTGCTTGTATGTCAATGGAAATGGCGGAATTCGGGAAGCCCTTTATCACTTCCATTATAAATGGTTATGACATGGTGCCGACATTGTCAGCTGTTTCTGTTTATGATTTCATTGAAGAGGTGCTCGATTTAGTTCTTTCAACATTTCATGGTTTTGGCCAATATGTTCTTGTGTATTTATGTTAATAGATTAATTTGGGATAAAGTTTCTATCCGAAAATGGTTGGTTCTTTGCTCAAGTTGGCTTTTACTTGGTCACCGCATAATTAATAGTGATCGCATGATTTACAGGGTCTTAATAAGCGTAAAAGATTCATAAAGTCTGCTTGCAGCGCAATTGGATCTCGCATACCATTTGCATCTAATGCAAAAGCCATTGCAGATCGTGCAGTATCCCGCGGCACCGAGGTACCTTCAACATCCCTTGTTTATGTTTAACAGTGGTTTTACACTGTGGCTGTGGTCATTACGCAGTTACAGCAAGAAAATAAAAATAAAGATAAAAACTTCACATCACAACAACTTAATTACTTTTGTATAAGAGGAACTATATTTGACCCGTTGATTTTTTCCATACGAATTTCTCATTAATTACATTGAGATTTTGCTTTACATACCTAAAGGCTGTGATGAAGAGTAAACAAAGAACTCGGTCACTGATAAGCTGGTCCAAACGTGAGAATGCTGCGGCTTTGAAAAGTTCTAAATCAGAAAACTTGTCTGAAGCCGCTCAATCATCAAATACATGTTATGAAGGGACAGAAGAGTTAATAATCTCTGAGTTTACTAGTGATGAGGACGACGGATCAATATCCTCCAGTGAAGGATCTGATAACGATGACATGGATGAAGAAGAGGAGGAAATCATAGCTGCTACTCACAACATTGCTAACGATGAACTGAATGAATATTACAAGGAGCTTCAGCTAGACACACAGGAGGATAATCCTGAAATCAATGGTGGCAAGGGAAAAGAAGAAGCCATAGAAAAAGGCATCATAGAAGGAGAGTTGAAAAATGATAAGGTTGTTCATAGTGAAGAAACTGCAGATAGTCCGGTTGCAACATCAGAGAATCCTGTTAGACATCGTCTTTATCCACCGGGAAGAATCTTGCATATTGTTCCTGTACTTTCTTCTGAAAATTCTAAACCAATCCACTATGATGATGCTGATGCCAAACGTGTGGTGTTGTATGAAACTGGTAGAGAGCTGTATGGAAAACTCAGACTTTCAAGAGGGATGCTATTTGATCACATGACAGGCAAGTATCTGAAGGTGTTCCAACAATTAATCAATCAATTTGAGAAAGAGATATGAAAGGTTTTAGCTGATAGACTTCTTGAGCCTTAGAATTAAAATTGGTCTTTTTATGTTTGTTGCGTGTTTTGGAGTTGTAATATGTCTCTTAAGCCTGTCACATTTATATGTAAGATTAGTTGGTTTGTGAGGATGATGATCTTAGGTGGTTATGTTTTTGTAGTACGAGAACTAGAGTCATATATTACCACCAAGAATAAAAAGGGATAAATTGGGTCTGACAAAAGAATCTATGTTTATATTCGCTCAAATATTTATATGAAATTTAATTCAACCAATATATGAACTAGATCGAATTAATGGTTATATAACTAAGCAGCTTAAGTCTATTAATCAAATAGACATCTAGCAATACACCTTAATAAAGTCTGGATAATACAAATTAATATTATTTTGCTTTTAAGAACTTTTAGAAAAGTATATGATATAATATTTTATTCTATCATTTACATTTCTAAATTAAGAATAGACAAGTAAAATGTCAAATTTTAATAAATTACGTTATCATAAATTAAATATTAATGTTTTATTGACAAACAAAATTTATTGATCTATGGGATAGATGTTTATTGATCTAGATAATTATCAACAATTCCTTTTTATCAATAATTAAGCATTTTTTTAATGGAACTCTGTGCTTCTAAAAATGAAGGTGTTTTAGTATGGGATTTGTTCATGTACCCCATGTTTTCTTCTTGCACTTCCATAGTATCACTGAAAGGACTTAGTTACTCCTTATTAAAAATTTGCACCCCCATATGTTAATGTACATTTAAAAATGTAATTTGCAATATGAATTATTGTACATTCCGAAATGTAATTTGTAATCACCAGTGCAAAATTAGGATTCTGACGCGGGTTATACGCTTCGGTTTTTACTCAACCGAAACATAAGAAAATACGGTGGTATTTTTGTAATTTGAGTGATCTTATAGGCCTCGGTTCAAGGGAGACCAAAACATAATAACCTTATAGGCCTTGGTTCAAGGAAAATCGAGGCATAAAAGCCTGCAAAATCCTACGTGTTCTCCTTTACGTATTAGATTATTGATTTTTAAATTTTTTCAAACAATTTAAACATTGATTAAACCGATAACCGAGTCCATATCCCCTTATATTTTCCATTCGCGCATCAGCGTTCCTCTCCCATCTCTCATTTTCCTTTTCTTTTTCTTCTTTCTCTCTTCTCTGTGCTCCATCCTTAATGCACTTCCGCTGCAGCCACAACACAACAACCACCACCAGTAACCACCACCAGGACGCTCGCTCAGGCCTTGGAAACGACCTTAACGACATCCCTTCGCCTTCCTTTCTGTTCGCCGAAAACCTACCTGACTCCGTCACCAACGTCGTCCTCACTTATCACGAGAACCCCGGGCCGACGTCGGGAGCCCCCGCTGCCTTCCCAAGCGGTGGCCTCACTCCTTGCGCTCCCTGCTCTAAGCCCTGCCCTCCCGCCGCCGGAAGCCACCACCACCAACTCGTCGTGTGCGATGGCTACGAGCGTGGCTTCCACCTCGTCTGCGAGTGCGTCGCCTCTGGAGTGAAGAGCAAGCGGTGGCCGTTGGGTTCTCGATAACAGCTCCTAGGGTTCCGTGGTGAGAGTGAAGAACAAGCGGTAGCCGTTGGGAGTAAACCACTCTCCTTCACATGCTCAAAGACGAGGTTACCTTCCTCTCTTCTTTTCACCCTCTTCAAATTTTTTTTCTTCCCAATCGTTCAAAAATGATCTTTTTATAATTTTGATACTTGGTTGCAGAGATTAGTTCAGCATCAGCCGACCCAGCGCACCACTTCGGAGCAATTGAGCATTGGGAAGATCAAGTTTAAGGCTTTCGATTTGGGGGGTCATCAAGTTGCTCGCAGGGTTTAGAAAGACTATTATGCCAAGGTTGATTTTTTTTTTTAAAAAAAATTGTTTTAACCCCTTGATCTTTTTGCTGGAACATGTAGCCGATGATAGGTTTTTGGGCTTTGTAATGGTTTATTGTTTCCTTTTGTTTGCCTGATTTCTTTCCATAAGGTTGTGATGCAACCAACAATTTCATAACCTGGTCCTTTAGGAACTTAACTTTGATTGTAAAATGCAGTTTAATTATAAATTGAGTTAGATTGACTGATCTGATTAGATTTTCTAAGTTATATAAAGGGTCATATTATTTAGTGTAGTAAGCGGTTATCCAATCAAGAGTATGTGGTTTTCTATGATTGCCACTACAAGAAGTTCATTCATTGAAGCTGTTCAACATACCTAAATTAAAAATCTCTTTAAAGAACATATATTTTAAAGCATGAACCATTTTGTATTGAATGATAAGATTCATAAAATTCAAAAGTACAACATATTCTTAAATATATAAGACATTAAACAAGCAAAGATACAATTAATAACAAAACAACCACATAGTCATAAAATTGGTTGTATCTATGTGTATATACTATGCAATTTCAGCAACACAACCTCCAAAAGAACAATGTTGTTGCTGCATACGATTACTATTACCATGGCTATATCCTAATAAACAAATTTTGCATTATAGCCATCCAAAAAAGTTAAGTGTTGTTGTTGCTGCTACTACATAATTATTGCATTCTATGGTCGTTGCTTACACATACTAAACAACCTAAAAAACAAAAACAAAAATTCTATCCTAATCAATCATATTTCATCCACTTTGTCTTCAATATCTACATCACTCAAGTCATCTTGAGCTTCTATTAGAAATTATTCCCCTTCTTCAGGATCTTCAATTTCTTCCTCATCTCCTACTTCATCACTTCATCAGTGTCTATAGCATCCCACAATTCTTCATTATCGTATTTCGATGAATATTTTCTTCATGTAAGACTGATAATGCTAATTCTTACCATTATCTAAGCATCATTTTAGTAGCAAAATCAACTCTTCTTTAGCTTATTACTTGCTTAAATCCTCTCTTTTATTTAGTTTTAGTATTTATCTATATTTTGAGCTACATTACGTAAATAATACTCTAATCCCTTGTTTTCTTTGATCTATTTTGATGTTAGGAAGATCCTCCATTACATTGAAGAGCCTCGGTGATCCAGGAAGTCATTGATTTAACAGTCATTTTCGCTTAAGCGAGAATAATTTAGCTTAAGCGAGAATGACTATCTTCTCCAAGAAGAATTCTCGCTTAAGCGAGAATAATTTAGCTTAAGCGAGAATTCGGGCAGTATATATACTCACGAGGCAGAAAGAAAAATGGTCTTTGGTTCTTTGGAGGCGCGATTTCACGTCTGGAGCTCATGGAGGGCGCGAGGAGCTTGTGGGAACATCTCCTCCTCTTCCTTTGGGTCTCCTTCTTCTTCCATCTTCCATGTTTGTAAGCTTTAGGGTTCTCCATGGAAATGGAGAACCAGATTCATCTTGTTAGGGTTAGATGTAGCCTATGAACTCTTGTGTAATGAATGATTGTTTCGTATTTATAAATGCCTTTTCTATCTATTACTAGTATTCTTGTGTCCGATCTTAAAGCTTGCATGTAATGGGGACGTTCATGACTTGATTTTGGGGTTTCATTGAGCCAGGGATGGGATATGAAATCTTGAACTGAAACAAGAGTCCTTGTGGGTCATTGAGCCAGGGATGAGATATGATTCACATGTTGTCTTAGATCCTAGTTCTTAATGCGGGTTTGCTTGTTAGATTGTCCAAGGGATTGGAGTTTGATAAGGAAAACCTAGGCTCTTTCACCTAAGGGATTAGGGCTAGAGTGTTTTAGTGGATTGACTTTAGTAAATTGATAGAGAGGAGATGAAATTGGTTATACACAAGAGTGCATTGGTGAAAACTAACCTTAACAATGTCATTTCATACCATTTCTAGTCTTTTCCATTTCCAAGTGCCTTCAATACCAAAGTCCAACCTTGTAATTACTTGTGAATTTATCTTTTTGCACATATTCTTAAATGATGAGTTGTTCTTGAGTCTAGATGAGTTGTTAATCACACAATTTTCTAGTATTACGAGTCTCTTGGGAAAATGATACCTGGTCTTACCACGGTTTATTACTTGATCGATTTGGTGCACTTGCCAAAGAGACTAACAAAGACCCACTCACAAACCATTTGTTGTCGAAGAACTTGTAATTCTTCCTGTAATAATATTATTGTTGTCAAATATTACACATAAAAATCACTTATCATAAATCATATTTAAATAAACATATATGTAAATAATATAAATCGTTGTGTATAAGTGTCAAGTAATACTAGGATACATAGATATATAGATAGGGATGGAGATATTGTTTATATATATATATATATATATATATATGTATATATATATATATATATATAAGTTGAAAAGTAAGAAGATAAGGTGGTTTGAAGCATTAGATTGAGAGGAAAATAAGGCCACACGACAAACATGGCCTTGGTGTTCCACTCTAAACTACAAATATGAGATGGGCTTTGTACCATATCTCTTCTCTTACAACACAAGCACTTATAGTTGTGAATGAATGAACAAAATGTAGCATGTAGAAAAATAAGAAAAAGGTTGTTTTAAAATTATCCTAAACCTATATCCTAATGCTAAAACTACCAAAACATTATCATAACTATGATAACAAACCTAAATTTAACATTAGAAACCATTCCCAACATCATCTACTCTCTACAATTATAAAACCAACATCTGAAAATACTCTTATAGTAGCCTAAAAGTACTGCAGTAAAATAGATCAATCTAAAAATTAACTTCTTAATTCTAACCAACTCTAATGTTTATTTAAACAAACTCAAATTCACTGAACTAATCTACAACTATATCTTTCTAGTTATTAAAAATTAAAACTGCAGAATTTAACTATTCTACTACACTATAACTAAAACAAAATTCTAGAGAAATGAACAATCCCCAATTCTAGACAAATATCTTTCAATCAATACACTCTTATCACTTACCCTCTTTTTTTTATATATTTTACAGATTTATGCTTCCAATAGATAGAATAATTCACATGTTTCACCACCCTAAGAAGAATAAATAATCAGTGAGAGAATAATATGATTGAGTTTCACTGAATTTAATTTGTTGTGCAAGTTGTTAATTTATCTTGACTAGTTGAGGGAATGTTGTGAATTTATTCCCTTTTAGTTCTCGGTTTGGGTGTTCTACTCCCTTTACTTTTTCTCTTTTAATTTATAACTTTGAATGCTTCCTGTTTTTGAATTGTTGAACATTTATAATTTATAATTATGTGATGTAATCATATATGTTAAGTTATTTTAACATATTGGTCATCCTGCTACCATAAAGAGGATTTGGGGTCAGCTGCTTTGTGCTGGTATTTTTTGTGATTGGTAATTTTTATTAAATTCTAATAACGCCAAGATTTTATTCTACTCTTTTTAAGTACTTTGTTAGTGATGCTTGTTAATTTTTTATAACATTAATGGTCTTCTCACAGCTGGATGCTTGTTATTGCTTTGGTTATTTTCTAAAACAAGTACAGGGTCCATTATTTTAAACTATGTAGCTCCTTGTATTTTGTAAGTGTTGAACATTGGTTGTTACGATTTTAAGGTTGAGACTACAGTTGCATTACCCAAATATGCTTTTCATAACCATGCACATGCTTATCTATGTTTCATTCCAGGTTAATGAAATAGCACAACCGCACCCTTCATGCATTTCAGATTACAATACTAACCAAATGCAAATTTTCTTTAAGAAAGTTACAACACTAATATTAGAATAACATCATGACGCTACATTTTATCAACAAAATGGCGAACAACAGTATATTCACAACCCTAAAACAAACATAGGTTCATACATTCAACAAATATTAACACACCTTAAACAAATCAGTTCCTACCTGGAATTGGTCCTTCCTCACACAGGTAAACCCCAGGGAGGGAATGCGTCCCTTTTATCTGCTTAGCCTCTCACAACCCACTCCTTCTCTCCTTCTCCCTTCAAATTTAATTGCTGCTTTTCATAATTTTTGTTTTCTTCGTTACGACCCTTGTCGTACCAAAAATCCCCTTTTTTTCTTGACCTAGGGTTTGTGCTTCTTTGAAGGATAAGAATGAATAACCAAAGACGAAGAAGAAATTAATCGATAGCCTTCACAACAGCAAATATGCACAACCACCACAATTGAAGAAAAGCCGAGAGAGAACATGATTGAAGAAAGGTCGAGAGAGAACACCAAATAGAAGAAAGGAAAGTTTAAGACTGGACAAAAATGAAGTTGAAGAGCACGCGAGGGAAAAAGAAATTCTCAAAAAAACGTACAATTTCCTATTTTACCCTGACATCACTGTGCATGTTTTAAATGACATATGACGTGGCGGCGTGTCAAATGAGTGTAATTGACACATACGCGTGTCAATGTATTACTACTCTAAAAGAAAATCATGGGTGATCGATAAGAAGGAATAAATTATTTTTATTTTATTATTATTTTTCTAAAAGTTTAGAAATATTGATTTTATTTCTTATATTTTCTTGTTCATTATGTAGCTCCATAATTTGATATTCTTGTACTCTTCAGCAGTTGTGGTCGATGCATGTCTCTTGTTTGAATGAAAAGTTCAATGTATTGGGAAAGTGTGTGGATCGTAATAGTTTGTATTATATTTGAACGATTGATTATTTGTACAATATAATTGTCACATTTAATTTGAACCATATCATGCAAAAGGCGATTCTTTCACTAGTAAAAAAGCAGCTTGTTAACGTGCTTAATATGCTTCGGTTTTGGAAAAACCGAAGTATATTAAAATGCGGTGATTTTTTGTAATTAACTGGAACTTATATGCTTCAGTTACTAGAGAACCGAAGCCTATGAAGTATATTGCCTCGGTTATCTCAGCCACCCGAAACATAAAACTCTCTGTCCTCTACAAATCTGACTGGATCATACTGGATGCTTTTCTGTGAAGGGGATACCAATTCGGTTCTTTGCAGAATCGGTGCCTAAACGTGCTACTACCTCGGTTTGGAAGCCAACCGAGGCATAAAAGTCTGAGCATTCAGGCTTTTGATCTGACAAATGTCTGCGTCAATTTTTTTTTAGTTGTTTAGGCCTTGGGTTTAACGTGAAACTGAGGTAATATCTGTTTGGTTTATTGTAAAAAAGGGTTTACACTTCTTCTTTCAGCAGAGCGACCTCCCCCTTCTTTCTCTTCCCCTAGCGCGACCTCCCCCTTCTTTCTCACTGCTTTCTTTCTTTCTTCTTCCTTTCTTGCAGACAAACCGGGAGGATCATCGATGGCATTACAATGGCAGCGAAGGAATGATGACGACGCGACTAGAGTGTGGTGAGGGTGCGACAAAAGGGCACGGCGAAGAACGGCGACGACGCGGCACCGTGAGGGCTGTAGCGGCGCTGCCTCCACAAGGGTTCCATCTCCGTCGTTTCCACAAATTCCTCCTGGTTCCAAACACTAGTGCAAAATTTGCCTTTCACGTCACCTAATAGACGTCCGTCCACGAAAACACTAACGTAAATAATTGACCGGTGGCATTTTATAATATTATACACATCGAGGCCCCAACGTCTACAATATTATACACGTCGAGGCCCCTCCAACGGACGTTTAAGAGGCTGAAGCAATTAACTCTTCAACTACCTTGTTTGTCAGCCGCTTAAACGTCCGTTGTGAAGGGGCCTCGACGTCTATAATATTATACACGTCGGGGCCCCTCCAACGGACATCTAAAAGCCCCTGCGAATATCATTATTTAAATCCAAAACACGTCATATTAGTTATGGCCCCGACGTCTATAATATTATAAACGTCGGGGCCTTCTAGTACCGGACGTCTAGTGCCATTTATACTAAAACGCGAACCCGCGAGGAGTTACGCTCACTGTTCATCATCTTCCCCACGATTTCACTCTGCGGCATTGCATTTCCAGGTGCGTTTTCTCTGTTTTGGACCGTTTAAATTTACTTTTAATCCGATTAAATTGTTCTGTGATGAAATATCTTTGATTTGAACCGATTAAAAATCGTTTTCGGTGCGTTTTGGTGCAGTTTCTTGCGTGTTCTTGGGCGGCGTTTTTGACTGTTTTTTGCCTACGTTTTAGGTCGTGCACTCCTTGATTTCCCTCCATTTCATTTGGAATCTGCCTTTCAGGTTAGCTTCTTCGTTGATAATTTTTTTGTACGCATGTTATTGGGTTTTGTGTATGCATGTTTTTGACTTTAAGGTCTGCATGTGTTATTGGCTTTTGAATATGCATGTATTAGTTGTCTTATTATAATTGTCATGTTAGATTATAAGTATCAAATCATTGAGTGACACTTAGTTCCCGTTTGAAATTTAACACAAACGATTAATCTTTTAATCGTTTGTGTTAAATTTTGAATTATCCGATTGGACAGTTTGAGAAAATTAATTTTCATAATTTGCAATAACATGTAAGTTGGAGTTTATGGATAAGATTGATAAAATTTTGGTTTAGTATTTGTGTTGTTCTCCAGATGCATATTTGATTGTGGTCATCGTTGACTACTCTCATTTCGTGTATTTCAGAATTTTGTTCAAGTTATATGCCATCTTGTGAACCAGTGGGTCTTCCCAAGAGCAGACTGTTAAACTTTTGGCAAGCGTACCAATAGTCAACTATAGTATAATGATTTTTTAAGTAAGAGTGTCGAACCCACGAGGAACAGTTTCGATTAAATAGATAAATTGTTATCTCAAACAGTATATATACAAGGATGTTCAATTTGATTCATGATGGATGTTGATAAATAAAACTACGTTGCGTGAAAGTAAAATAATAACAACAAATAACTTAACGAAGGTTAATATGAGAAGTTGGGATTGAATTCATCTATCTCACTCGTCTGCAATCTGGATGAATACAACATATAGCAACTGAAATTACCAATATTGATGCAACACACAAAAGTCATTTATATCGATTCCTCGCATATAAAATTCATAAGATCAGTTCCTTGAATATTGATTCCTCACATATCCAACAAACTGTCCAGCATTATATTCAAGTGTTATAAGCAATTGATAAACTGAAATCTATCCCTAGCATCACAGAATATCAAGTATTCTTGCTCAAATCAGGGTTTTAGAAATACTTTCCAGTCAAGTCTAAAATCCACATTCATGAAACTATTGATCAAGTAGAATCAAGCATTAAGAGCAGAACAAAAATACCAATGTTGAATAAAAACAGAAATGCTATATATAAATATCACCAGATTACATCCGAGTTCGAATCGATTATATTCAATCCCAAGAGAAGAGATCAGCCACTCATAGTAGCCATTAGCATTCTAAGAGATGAAGAAGAAGATCCTACAACTAAAGTGGAAGAAAAACTCTTTGGGTGCTTCTTTCTCCGTAGCTCTCCCCTTTTCTTTCAGCTTCGTAAGTATATAAACTGCCCGAATTCTCGCTTAAGCTAAATTATTCTCGCTTAAGCGAGAAGAAACTTCTTGGAGAAGATAATCATTCTCGCTTAAGCTAAAATATTCTCGCTTAAGCGAGAATGACTTTTAAGGTAATGGCTTCCTGGACAAATCTAGCTTAAGCGAAATCATTCTAGCTTGGGCGAAATGTTGCAGAATTTGCTCTTTTCTCTTAGTTTACCTGAAATGTATACAAACTAGGGATCAAATGATTTCCTTTTACTCAATAACTCAGAAACATGTCATTACATTTCATCTTTCTTAGATTGGGGAAAATTGATACAAATGTACTCAATTCAAAACATAAGTGCTCAAATTCCATATGAAAATTAACTACTTTTTTGCACTTATCACAGACATGAAGGAAAATGTGAAGGTAAGGGTGTTCGAGGTGTGAGAATTCAAAGTGTTAGCAGAAAAGAAGTTGACCAAGCTCATTTGTACATCTTAAACAACACTGTTGATGTGATTCCTTACATTTCTGACCACGTTAATGAAATAAAGGCAACAAACCCAAGAATGAGTGAAAAATGGCATCTTAGTGAACATGTGAAAACCTTCTTACAATGGTTTAAGAAAAAGATTTATGCGACTCCACATGTTTCTGAAAGTTTATTGAGGTTATCTCGTGGACCGAACGCATATGTCATTACATATAGTGGGTACTATATAAACAATATTTCTTTTCAGACAAAGGTAGAAGATGACAAAAGTAGAGTTCAAAATAGTGGCATCACACTACAAGCTGAGGCTGTCCACTTTGCTAGTTCTAAAGACAAAAATCCAATCACAGCATCCATGAGTTATTTTGGAATAATACAAGAAATGTGGGAAGTTGATTATGTCACTTTTAGAGTCCCAGTTTTCAAGTGTAAATGGGTTGATATAAATTCTGGTGTCATGACAGATGACTTTGGTTTCACATTGGTAGACTTGAACAAGATGAATTACACTGATGAACCATTTATCATGGCTAGTCAAGCAAGACAAATATTTTACGTAAATGATCCAGCGAATAAAAAATGGTCAGTGGTTTTAGAAGGAAAAAACATGCATGGACATGATGATGACGATTCTCTTGATATACTTGAGACAACATCTGTTGCATCTAGACCCATTGAAGACCCAATTGATGACGTTGCCGATGTAATCCAGGCAATTTGTAGTGATCACAATGAAGGGATTTGGGAGAAAACAATATCTTAATAGGTTGTGATATTTTTTGTATTGACTTTATATTTATGTTCATCATAATTGAATTATTACTAACCTTGTATAATTTTTCAGGTATGTCGGCCTCAGACTCAGGATTGGGACAAACCAGACGTGGTCGAGGCGTCACACGATTGGCAGATGTGACATCCAGACGTGTTGATGGCACTAGTGCAGTAAGAGTAAATGACACCGGTTGCTTTTGTTTATAGCCACCGGTTCTACAACCGGTGCATATTCAAACGAGGTAAAAAGGTGTACATTTTATGCCTCGGTTATGAACAACCGCGACGTAAAGGATACGATTACGCCTCGTTTCATTGTAACTGATGTTGTAAGGTTTTGTTTTTTTTATTAATCCTGCTACACTCTCGCACCGTTTCGAAACCAATCACAGAAGCATAAACACATAAACATAATTCTCATTATTTTTGTAACATGTTTCATCTGCAAAGAGACCAAAAACCCACGATTTCGTTCAATTCAGAACAGGGTCAAAGCTGGATGATGAATCTGTGAATCTGTGTTCCCCTCCTTTGTGGTCCACGAGTCCATAACTGAAAAATTGAACAACAAAAATGTGCATGTTAGAAGATCAAGAACGAGATTGACAGTGGAGGGTTTTATTTGAAAATGGTGTTTTCAATGTCTCTGGATCCAAAAAGAAGACCAAGACAAGATCCAAAAAAATTTCACTTACCAAGCCATGGAGGACCACTGCCGCGATGACCACTGCCGCGATGACCAGGACCGTGGGAGCGTGGGAGCGACTGCGGCAACAGAGACAACGCGCCACAGCGGTGCAGCAAGAACCCAGCGGGGAGGCAGCGGCAGCAAGAAGACCACGCGACGATGGCGACAGTGGCAGTGACGTTGTGGACGCAGCGGGGAGGCAGCGGTGGTGACGTTGTGGAGGCAGCGGGGAGGCAGCGGCAGTGACGTTGTGGAGCGGATCTGGAGCGGATCTGAAGCGGATCTGGAGCGGCGGCAGCAGCGGCGGCAGCAGCGGCGGAGGCAGCAGTGGCGGAGGCTACAGCAGCTGAGAGAGGAGAAGAATAGGAGAGCACGGAGGGGAAGAGGGAGAGCGCGGAGGGGAAGAGGGAGAGCACGAGAAAAAAAGCAGTTTTTGGCTATGCAAATGTACAAATGTGCAGATTAAAAAATCAGAACGTGTGTATAGGCAACGGTCGTCTGACAACCCGAGGCAATAGGGTCTTTTTAGAGAAAAAGTGTGCAGGTATAGGTTTCGGGTCTTCTTTTAACCGAGGCAATATCACCATTCTGCCTCGGGTCAAGATATAACCGAGGTATATAGTCTTTTACGCTTCAGGTTTTACATAACCGAAGCATATATGGCGCGTTAGATTGCACTTTTTTTACTAGTGTGGGCAGAGGAGACATGTTGACATTGACCCCAGATCAGGTCAAGCATCAGGGCCAAATGCTGATAGGTTTAGGAGTTATCTGGGTAAGTTAGCAAAAAGCCATGTCTCTATCCTTCATGCAACTTGGGATGACGTCCTAGAGGTCGACAAAAACCTCTTATGGCAAGATATTCAGGTATGTTTACTTACAACACTGTTGATATACTTATTTATTTCATCTTTTCAAATCAATAACATGTGTTGTTTTAAACAGCAACATTATGATATTCCAAACACAATACAAATTAGAAAGATAGTGTTATCGCATATAGCGATAAGATGGAGGGATTTCAAGACAAGGCTGACACGACTATATGTCTTTGGAGACAGAAAACATGAAAATCCATGTCAGTAGTATACCTTTACAGAGGAGGAGTGGATACAGTTTCGTGCATCTAGAGAGTCTGAGGAATGGAAGGTTTGTTTCTTAACATCTGAAAAGTCTTTCATTGAGTTTTTTTTTTTATTTTACACTTATTTATATACATGGTTTTACAGGGTAAAAGGTTAGCCGCCCAAGAAAGACAACGGCTAAACGATGCACCACACTTGTTATCACGAGGTGGTTATGCAAAACTGGGAAAAAAATTAGAAAGTCTAGAGCAGATGCCTTGGGACTTGAGTCGCCGGACCTAGCACCTGCACCTGCTATGTACGAGCTGTGGAAGGCTGCTCGGACTAAATTTGATGGGAACATGAAATCTTCCTCAGCTGCCTTGATCTCACAAAGAATTGTAAGTTCAAATTCTAAACATTGTTTGATTGTGTATCTATCACAACATGTCTTCTAAGTAACTTCGTTTTTTATGTGCAGGATGAGTTGGTTGAGCAGCAGACTCAGGGAACATTTGTTGGCCAAGGTAGGGACGACATTCTAACAACGGCCATTGGAAAGCCCGAGCACCCAGGACATGTACGTGGAGTTCCTGGGGCGATTGGTCTTCGTGACTACATTGGCCCTACACAGAAAACCACTCACTCAATGAGTCAGGAGGCACTGAGGCAGATGGATCTTCAGTGGAAGGAAAGACTCAACCAAAGCATGAGATCAATGGAGCAACGATTCATGGAGCAGCTACAAGAACCAAAAGAAATACAAAGAGCGCTTGAAGAGAAGCTGCATTCCATGACGCAGGGCAACACGGGGCTCGCTGAAACTCCCACACCACCTTGTGTCAGCACTAGAGGATCATGCTCTACTGTAGAACTTACTCAGTATAGCGATCAATATGAGTTGTTGGTTGATGGGGATCCCCCACGCATTGTGGCTGTCGGACGAGTGCTTGAGGGAGGGCAGACTATTCATGGTGTTCCCATATTACCCCACCACGTGCGTGTGACGATTGACGAGATTCGGGATCCCCAGGCTCAGGTGCCTGTACCCACTCCAGAAATTAATTTTGTGGGGGAGGCCATAGGATCATTTATAGCCTGGCCTAGAGCATTGATCATGTCACACATTGCTACTCCACAGGTATAATGTCTTTGTTATTAGTATTTCTATGTTAAGTTTAAAAATATTTGTTGATAACTCTTTGATGAAATTCTTATCTTCAATTCACACGTCCTCAGAAGCAGCCGATTCATGATAAAGTCATACATGAAGATGATGACATGGCTAAAGCGGAGGATGATCCTCTATCAAAGCTAATGACAAGATTACCCAGGTTGAAGAGAGCACCATTAGAACTATACTGGGATTTGAGAGTATTTGGTCTGCCCCCCCATGTGCCAGTATATATCACATTGCATCATGCATTGGAGGTCATTGGGGGAGACAGGATGTTGAATATTTCCATCATTCAACTGTGGTGCATGTAAGATAGTTAATTTTGTCATATTTCTTTTTGTTTGATTCCTATAGTTTCTAACAACTTAACTTTGTTGTTTTAGGTACATGGACACAATCGTTGTAGACCAAGGTCTGTCTTCCATGTATGGATTTGTTGAACCTCAGACCATTCAACCTTCTGGTAACACACTTGAAAACAGACAACATTATTTGCAATCATGGATGGATGAGTCAAAAAGAGACGTATACCTTGTGCCATACATTGATGGGTAGATGTTGTTATATGTAAAAGATCATTATTAAAGTTTCCTTAATTACTTAGTTAAATAACTATTTGTCCTTCGTGATAGGTCGCACTAGCAGTTGATGGTCATCATTCCCAAACAATGTAAAATTATATGGTTTTGTTCGTTGCACAAGTAGATGAAAAATGACTTGAGAACCATGCTTCCAGGGTAACTGTTTCTCCAAAAATGACTTTGAATTTGATGTTCACCTTAAACTTTTATGATAAATATAGTTATGATAATTTTACTTTGTGTTTTCAATTTGTACAGAGTTATTGGTAAATCTCGAGGTCAACTAGTCCAAATTTTATATCCAAAGGTTGTAAGTCATTTATAGTTCTAATTCATTTTCTCTGTTATTGAATGATCTAAATTCTTGACTATTTAGTTTGTCATTTTAGTGTAACCAGCAGTAGGATTCATGGGAATGTGGCTTCTATGTCATGTGTTGGATTAAGACCATCATTCGAGCTGTCATTACAGATGACTGGAATGAGGTAATGATGAATACCTCGAATACATTACAAATCAAATTCATCTTTAAACATATATGAAACCATAATGAATCTTTCTTCAATTTTGCAGCGCTTCAAGAGTACATCTCCTATACCAGAGGACACAATTAGGCAGATAAGACAGGAGTGGACAGTGTATCTTCTGCAAAGATGGAGTTGGGAACATTTTTATTTGTTGTTGAACATTGCTTAATTTTAGTTTAAGTTTATATCTTGATAGCTTTGGTATTGGATTATTTTGTACATTAAGTAGAACTTTCTTTATATGAAACGCAGATATACTATAGTATATTATTCTGGGACAATTTTCTGCTTTTCAGGTGTGGTTTTAATGCAAAAATAAATTGATTTTTAAAAAAAAAACGCCCAGTAGACATTGGTTAGTGCACTGACGGACGTCTATAGACGTCTGGTAGTGCACAAACCGATGTCCAAACCCCTAATCCCTAAACAACCCGTTTAGGCATATAGACGTCCGGGGTGGCTTCATCGGACGTCTCTATAGACGTCGGGCCTGACACAACAGACGTCTGACTAACGTCACCCACAAAGACGTCGGATACAGGTCGGACGTCAAAAAGCCAAAAGAACAGACGTCTAAAGCCCTTTCTGCACTAGTGAAAATTAGGGTTCTTCATATGGGGGAAAGGGGAAAAACATTCGGCCTTCTTACTCCTGCGCCGTTGTAGAGAGGATGGAGGCGCGACCATGGATGGCAGCTTAAGGAATTCGCGATTGAAGCTCATGGTTCGCGAATCGCAGCGACGCCGTTCTGGGTTCTCTTATGGTGGTCCGGTTGCGGAGTGGAAAGGGAAATCTTGGGTTGGGATTTTGAAATTGGGTTTGAGAAACTTGGGTCTCTAGTTTGATCTTGGTTGTGATTTTGTGCTATTGTTTTGATTTTGGGTTGGGGTTTTTGTTCAGACACAAATTTTGGAAACACTTTAGAGTTTGAGAGACACTGGAGAGCAATGCAGTTTTAACAGAAGAGAAAAGCCTGTTAATCACGTTGTGCAGATGGCTATGTACCTTTGTATTGGGGAGTTACTGCTGATGGCTATGTAGCATTTGCTGATGATGCAGAATTGCTTAAAGGTGCTTGTGGCAAGTGACTTGCTTCTTTCCCACAAGGTGCTTAACTCACCATTCCCTTTAATTTCTTCTTAATAAAACACTTCCTCTAATTGCTCAAACTCTTGCTCTCTAATTGTACAGGATGTTTTTACTCCATAGCTGTTGGAGGATTGATGTGTTATGATCCTTTGTTTCTTTGGAGAAATAACCACTGTAATGAGACATAGGAATGAAGTACCTTAGTTTTATCAGTATTTTTCTTATCAGCACTTGGTTCTATCAGTATTTTCCTTCTACCATTCTATATTCAAAATTTCTAAACAACAAAAAATCCAAAATTACAGCATGGTTCAGTACATGCCTAAAATATGATAGAAAAAACACGTTACTACCTCGGTTACGTAAAAACCTGAGGCATAATCCTATCCTCTTTTGACTCGGTTCATACCCGAGACATAAAATCTACCCCTTTTTACCTCGTCTATATATGCCTCGGTTGTATAACTGGTACCTATAAGCAAAAGTAACTGGTGTCATTTCCTCTTACTACACTAGTGTTTCTTACCTTTATTAAACGATGATAGTCAATCTGAGTGATTATTTTGCTGTCAATACATTGGATTATTTCAGTGAATATGTAATTGTGTTTGATGGAAATATTTAGCAGACTATTGGAGAAAGAGAACTCATGATATAATGAAAATCAATTTATTATTATAATATAAAAGTGATCTCATAAACAATATTACATATAACTATTTGTTATTTATTATATTTACAAATATTGAAATACTAGTCAAATTATAAGAGTATCTTTTAATATCTCATTTTTATGTTAAACATGTTCTGGCGGGAATGAATCTTGGTAATTTCCATAAGAAGATAATGTATTATTATAATTTATTAAAGTTCTCGAGACTGTGTTTTCCCATGTAAACGTCAACGATGTTACTTGTTTTATTCAATTAAAAAAAAACTTAGCAGATGGAAGGAAAAATTTACGAGAAATAATGCAGGATTAGTAGATAAACACCAATAATCTGATTCCCTACCTAACATAGGTCAATTTAAAATTCTTCCTTTCACACGTTAAGAGGAATAGTAGAAAAAAGAAGAGAAATACAAGTTGTTAATTTAAAAAGGGTTAAATATATTTTTGGTCCCTTAACTTTCAGCGAAAATTGGAATTAGTCCCTCTTCAAAACTTTGGACTAATTTAGTCCCCAAACTTTAAAAATGTGTGAATTTAGTCCTTTTAACCAAATTTTGTTAACTTTATTTGATGTTTCAAACGCATTTCTCAGTGAACATTGAAGTAAAAATGTGTCAAACGGTGTAAACAACTAAAATGCTATCATGAAACGCGCTTGAAACATCAAATAAACCTAACAAAATTTAGTTAAAAGGACTAAATTCACACATTTCTAAAGTTTGGGGACTAAATTAGGCCAAAGTTTTGAAGAGGGACCAATTCCAATTTTCGCTGAAAGTTAAGGGACCAAAAACATATTTAACCCATTTAAAAACCTTTGCTTTAACTCTACTTCCACCAAACATTGACGACACGTGCGTGACTAATAAATTAATGGTGATTACCAAGTGTAGAGTTTAATATTTTGTCTAAAACTGATAGTTATTGATTATTTATTAAAAAAATGTTTTAATATTATTAGTTCTGTTGCAGAAGAAGACCGTCATAAAAAAAATGACAACTACAATTGATTCCTAAGTTTTTATCTATTTTTCACATTTGTTGGATATGATAATGTATTATTATGAATATAAAACAACTTCATATATATATATCATTACTCCTTTTTCATGGTTATATTTTGGCTCGAAATCATAAGTTACTGTTTACTATAATAACTTATATAAATTACACGTAATATTTTGACAATTCCAATATAAGTTATAACTTATATAAATTACACATAATATAATTTATATAAATATTGTAAATAAATTTAGATCATAATTTAATATTTATTTAAATTAATGTAATTGTAGACTTTTAACTATCCCAAACCAATTTTTCTAATGTTCACAAATTTTCTGGATACATACAAAATTAATTTTTTACGTAAATTTATTACATTAGAATGTTGTTTGTTTAATTAATCGATACATCATTAGCTTAATTAATTTGAAACATTACATTATTACATATGAAAGGTACCTTTGTGTTGTCTACTATCGTAAGACTATTTGATTTTCATATTATAGGATGGAAACAAATAAACTATTTAAAATAAAGTTGACTTTCTAGATCTAATAGCAATAATCAATTTAAAAAAAAATACTTTTAAAAGTTTAGTTATTGCATAACCTATTTTAAAGTGATTCTTTAGATCATACCCTTAGTTTAAAAATATAAAAATTTTAATTTAGATTGATTATAATTTGTAATTAGTGAAAAAAAAATACTTTTTTAACGTTTTTTTTTCTCTATTATGATTATAAGATTTGATTCCGTGTTTATGTTCCATGTCATTATAACACCATCACCATTAGAGTCAATTAGATAAAAATAATTATATTAACTTCAATAAGACCAGATTAGTAGAATTTAAAATATCAAAGAAAATTTTAAAAAATGTCAACATATTAGAGAAAAAAGATGAATTAAACTTACCTTTTAATATAGTTTGAATTAGATTAAATTTTCAATAGATATATATCACTTTCGAATGTGATAGTGTGGCTAGTAATAAAAGGTTAAAGTGTTTGTCAATAACTCAGAGTTAAGATGCTGCACAAACAAGTAGACAAACGATTTTTCATGAATAATGGAATTTTGACATTAGGTTTTTTTTTATACCCATTTAATACTACCTTTTATTCTGTCATTCTCTTTATAAATACAAAAATTAATTTTTGTTAAAAGCATTTTATCCGTCAAATGCTGTGAAATAATTTTTTCCTTTTCCGATACCAATGTACCTTAGCATGAACAAATATAATTAAGGACAATAATATACTTAATTCTCTAATGATTCAAAATAAACTATTTTATTAGCCTACACAATCATAAAGAACTCCAATTTAACGACCGGGTTGATACAAAAAGTGTTCCACATTATAATTGAATTGTCGGATTATTAAAGGAAAATTTTAATTACAATTCATCATGTCGGGTCAAGTTTTTTCTTTTGCTTATGTCATTCATCTTACGTACTCCTTCATGTGCTATTTCTTTTATGTCATTTATGTACTAATCATATTATATTTCTCATTCTTAATTTTCGCGAAGAAGTCAATCCGAGTGAAAACCAGTTCAAATCTGGTGTTAGATTTTAAAAGTTTCCAAGATTAAAATATGCCAACCACCTTACTTTTTGTTGTTTTATAATCTTTTGTTATCAGTAATAAAAAACTTATTCACAGATCCAAAGACAAATAGAAAACAAATTCTTTATGTGCCTGGTAATAACCTGGTTAATTCCTCCCTAGCCATTCACTGTAAGATCATACAAACTTTGATACAACTTCCATATCAAATTATACATTCTGGTACGAGATGATACAATTCTATTAAAAAAAACATTACAGTCGTTTTTTAAGTTGAATTCTCAAAAAGTAAATAAGAAAAGAAAACTAAATTAAAACACTGAAAAATGCTACAATCTAATAAATTGATAATTTAAAAAAAATTACCACAACAAAATTTATCTTTGATAAAAATTAGACTTCAATCCAAGAACTCTAAAAATTTCCTTTCAATAAAAAACTAATTTCCATGTATAGATGATTTAAAGTGTTTACAAATGCATTTGGTGTCCCTATATAAACATAAATGTTTAAACAACCAAAGAAATAAAAAAAAATATTGAATCTAAAATAATTTGAAAATTAAAAACAAAAACTATTTGCCTAATAAACTTACAAAAGTAAAATAAATTACATATGCTCTAAATACTTAAAATTTATTTTATAATTATATTCCAAATTCTGATTTGTGTATCCTTTAAATTATAAAGACTCCTTTTAAGTTTTTATATTAAAAAAGTAATAATTATCTATGATATCCTTTTTTTTTAAAAAAAAAGATTTATCTTTAAATTCACTTAAAATTTATTTTTCTTTTTGTATTGAAAGAAGAGATAATCCTCGATTTAACTTTAAGAAAATCTACACAGCATCTAAATTACATATTCCACCATAGTTGATTTTATATATCTTCCATTCTCACTTTCCAATACCCTTAGGTTAAGAATTGAGCATAAACTTATTTAACTACGGTTTCCAAATAAATAAAGAATTACTGAATTTTCTGACACTGTTCATAAACTAGTATTCATGGTACTAGTAACCTCATTGAAGGACTGATTCAATCAGATTGATTGAAACAGGTTGGGAAAAAACCTACCATGTCCAAAAAAATACACTGACGATAAACCTCACAGACAATACTGAAGCAGCAAAATCATCATCAAACTTGTTCTGTCTCAAATTATTTACATATAAACCTGTTTCTTGTTGAGGAAACTGCTTGCCATTTTTATACATACAAATATATCTCAAAGTTTAAAAGAATAACATTTATTTATCTGTTTTTGGCGGGAACTAATCTTGATAATTGCAACGTGAAAAGAATGATGCAGTATTATTAAAAGTTGACTAGACTTTCCTTTTTACCTGGTAAACGTCAACTACGTTACTTATTTTATTGAATTAACAAAACAACCTTACAGATGATAAAGGAAAAGATATGTAGGAGAAATGATGAAGGATTAGCACATGATAACGAATAATCTGATACCTACTACCAAACATAACAAAGGTTATTTAAAAACAACCTTTTCACATGTTAAGATGTGAAAGAATACTGTTTTCAAAGTCTATATTATGGTAAACCTTTCATTTATCTTTACTTCCGCCTAAATCCACGGCACGCGCGTCACGTGATCGTGTTTAATTAATTCGACTCGTAATTAAGTAGTTGTACTTGCAGAGTTTGATTTTATAAACAGTATTAATTTAATTGTCAAATTAATTGAAATCATATTATTTTTTATAATTAGTATTGTAAAAACTAATTTTATCAGTTGTATAACATTTTGGTTGTTTTGAAGATAAGGGAAATATAAGATTAATTACTCGAATATAAGGTAAGATGAAGAGAAGGATAACATTGTAAAAGGTGTTGTAAAAGGTGTAAGGGAAGGATAGAACCACAGAGACAATAAAACACTAAGAATATGCAGACTTTATTACTCATCTACTTATCAAACTTCATTCATGGGTGATTTTATAAGTTTGAAGTTTAACAGAAAAAAGAGAATACTAAGAAGAATATAGCAAAATATACCTTGTTAGAACTCCTCTCAACTATTTACAAAAGACAAGCTTCTCATGTCCTATATAAGCTCACACTCTCTCCTACATTAGACTACAAGCCACTGCAATCTTTGTTCTTAGTTATTTCTATAGTTCCATTTTCCCGAACTTTCTTCTCGTTTGCATTCCAGTGGAAAAAAATGATACTGTCCAGAGTGGTTAAGAAGGCTGCGGGGAAGCTTGAAAAAAGGCCAGCTGAGGCGCCCAAAACATCCATGGACATGGTTTTCACCTTAGCAGAAGCCATTAGGTTCGGTTATGCAGAGACACTCGGCAAATGGAACCTCTTGGACTTACCTAGAGCCATCTTCTATGGTATAATGGAAAAGGTACATCCATTTCCAACATTCCCTTCTTTCACCTATTCTTCGTAAGTTAATGTCCTTTCTGGGTTCTTACAGGGTAAGAAAACAGTTGCAATAGAATGTAAAGAAAGAGACGATTGTGTAGAACTGAAAGACCCCGAAATATTAAAGGAGTTGTATGAGATCAAAAAATGCTTGACACGCACCATGCTTTTCAGCAAAAAACGCTTTCGTGCCTTTCTATTTGCTGCTGGATTCATTAAGGGAGATGTTCTCCTAAGGAAGAGAAGAGCTCGGGTATATACTTTTTAAAATTTTCTACCTTAGTTCTCTACTCTTTCCTTTTTAAAAAATGTTTATTTTATTCTTTATACTTGAGGAGGAGGCAAATATATCAAATGCCAGTTTACCTAACAGCTTTTCTTTGGCAGATTCTGAAGCCTGCTTTCTCAGTGATACGTGATAAAGAATCAAAATGTTTGTTTGTGTTCATTCGTGGAACTCGAAGCATAAAAGACACTCTGACGGATGCAATCGGTGCTCCCGTTTCCTTCAATCATTTCGTTTACAGTGATGGTGAGCTGAAAAGGAACAACGTGATTTCAGGACATGGGCACCGAGGCATGGTTGCTGCAGCTCGTTGGATCAAAAAACACTGCACTCCTAAACTTCTTGACGAACTTTGTCAATACCCTGATTTCCAAGTCAAGGTATAGTATTAGCCTCTTATGTTTTCTGGAAGAAAATTAATGTTGTAATGTTCACCCATCATAGTTCCTCCAATACCCTTTGTAAATCAAGGTATCGTGTTTTACTTTCCACATTACTTCAATTTATTTTCATAAATAAACTGAAATTATATATGGTTTTTATTTAGTCGTGCTGGTCAAGAAATATTTTTTATTTGTCTATTACCATAATTATAATAATCTTTGTTTAATAGATAGTTGGACACTCACTTGGTGGTGGCACTGCTGCACTGTTGACATTTATGCTTCGAGAAATAAAGCAGTTCTCTTCATGTACTTGTGTCACCTTTGGCCCAGGCATGTACTTATATAACTTCTTCTTCTTTAGTTCTCATCTAAAGTTTTAATTTGATCTTCATTAAGTAATTAATTAATTTTCATCAGGGTTTTGATATCTGAATCATCTCATGATCTTTAGTTTAACCACATGAAGAAAAATATGGGTTTTAAAGATACTAAAGAAGTAGTTATTTTTTTATGCAGCTGCTTGTATGTCAATGGAAATGGCGGAATTCGGGAAGCCCTTTATCACGTCCATTATAAATGGTTATGACATGGTGCCTACATTGTCAGCTGCTTCAGTTCATGATTTCATTCACGAGGTTCTTGAATTAGTTCTTTAACATTTCATGGTTTTGGCAAATACGTTCTTGTGTAGGTTTATGATAATGGCTTAATTTGGGATAAAGTTTCTGTCAGAAAATAGGTGGTTCTTTGTTGAACTTGGCTTCTATTTGGTCACCGCATAATTAATAGTGATCGCATGATTTACAGGGTCTGAATAAGCGTAAAATATTCATAAAATCTGCTTGCAGCGCAATTGGATCTCGCATACCTTTTGCATCTAATGCAAAAGCCATTGCAGATCGTGCAGTATCCCGCGGCACCGAGGTACCTTCAACCTCCCCTGTTTATGTTTAACAGCAGTTTTACACTGTGGCTGTGGTCATTATGCAGTTACATGAAAAAAAAAGGCTTCACATCACAACATCTTAATTACTTTTTTCTATAAGAGGAATCATATTTGACCCATTGATCTTTTCCATACGAATTTCTCATATAATTAATAGTCATCCTAATTACATTGAGATTTTCCTTTATATACCTAAAGGCTGTGATGAAGAGTAAACAAAGAACTCGGTCACTGATAGGCTGGTCCAAACGTGAGAATGCTGCGGCATTGACAGGTTCTAAATCAGAAAACTTGGCTGAAGCCGCTCGATCATCAAATTATGAAGGGACAGAAGAGTTCATAATCTCGGAGTTTACTAGTGATGAGGAAGACGGATCCATATCCTCCGGTGAAGGATCTGATAACGATGACATGGATGAAGAAGAGAAGGAAATCATAGCTGCTACTCACAACCTTGCTAACGATGAATTGAATGAATACTACAAGGAGCTTAAGCTAGACACACAGGAGGATAATCCTGAAATCAATGGTGGCAAGGGAAAAGAAGAAGCCATTGAAAAAGGCATCACAGAAGAAGAGTTGAAAAATGATAAGGTTGTTCATAGTGAAGAAACTGCAGATAGTGCAGTTGCAACATCAGAGAAGCCTGTTAGACATCATCTTTATCCACCAGGAAGAATTTTGCATATTGTTCCTGTACTTTCTTCTGAAAATTCTAAACCAATCCACTATGATGATGCTGATGCCAAACGTGTGTTGTTGTATGAAACTGGTAGAGAGCTGTATGGAAAACTCAGACTTTCAAGAGGGATGCTATTTGATCACATGACAAGCAAGTATCTGAAGGTGTTCCAACAACTAATCAATCAATTTGAGAAAGAGATGTGAAAGGTTTTAGCTAATAGACTTCTTGAGCCTTAGAACTAAAATTCGTCCTTTTATGTTTGTTGCGTGTATTGGAGTTGTAATAAGTCTTTTAGCCTGTCACTTTTATATGTAAGATTAGCTCGTTGGTGAGGATGATGATCTTATGTGGTTAAGTTTTTGCAGTATGAGAACCAGTATCATATATACCCTCCAAGAATAAAGGGATAAATTGGGTCTGACAGAAGAATTTATGTTCTATATTCGCTCAAATGTTTATAAGAAATTTAATTCAATTAATATATGAACTAGATCGGATTAATGGTTATATAACTAATCAGATTAAGTCTATTAATCAAATAGACCTCTAGCAATATACCTTGATAAAGTCTGGATAACATAAATTAATATTATTTTTCTTTTAAGAACTTTTAGAAAAGTAATATAATATTTTATTCTATCATTTATATTTCTAAATTAAGAATAGACAAGTAAAATGTCAAATTTTAATAAATTACATTATCATAAATTAAATTTTAATGTTTTACTGACAAACAAAATTTATTGATTTATCGGATAATGTTTGAGAAATAATTATCAACAATTCTTTTTTATCAATAACTTAGCATTTTTTTGTAATGGATCTCTATACTTCTATTAATGAAGGAGTTTTCTAATATGGGATTTGTTCTTGCACCCCATGTTTTCTTCTTGCACCTTCATAGTATTAGTGAAATGATTTAGTTGCTCCTTATTAAAAATCACCTATTGTATGTTTCGAAATGTATTTTGCATTATGAATTGTCTTGTACATTTTCATTATAAATTATATAATTTGAAATGTAAATTTGCATTACAAATTATAAACCTAGAGTGTAATTTATATTCTTGATAGTCTTCTAATTTTGCATTACGAATTGTATAATTTAAAATGTAAATTTTCATTACGGAGTGTACAATTCAAAATATATTTACATTCTTGAATGTTTTCCAAATTTGCATTACGGATTACACAATTATAGTTTAATTTGCATTTTGGATTGTCTTTGCATCACAGTAAAAAAAAATTGCATTATGAATTATATATTTTAGAATGTAATTTTGATTTTGAATTTTCTTTAAATTTATATTATGAATTGTATAATTTGAAATATAAATTTACATTATGGATTGTGAAGTCTAAAATATCTACAAATTATATAATTGAAAACAATAATTAAAGCACTGAAAACATCAATGAGAGTCCAACCATTTAAGGGATTGACACTACTCTCTACAAAAAACCTTAAGGCAATGAGTTAATGTGTCTTTCACCTTTATATAGTACTCTACTTTCTCATTTCTATCCAATGTGGGATTTGGACTCACACTTGGATTCCCAACAATCTCCCCCTCAAGAGCGAGTCTCTTCCACATTGGTATACTCCCCCTCTAGAGGAAGCAATTCCATCTAACCATAACCATTAGCCTTTCGTACTACCGTTCAACTTAACGATGAATTGAATGAATATTATAAGGAGCTTAAGCTAGACACACAGGAGAATAATCTTGAAATCAATGGTGGCAAGTAAAAAGAAGCAGCCATAGAAAAAGGCATCACAAAAGGAGAGATGAATAATGATGAGGTTGTTCATAGTGACCTAGCACATTCATGAAGTGTTGGAGGCATCTATGGAAGATGAGCCTAGACTCTTTTTCTTGGACCATCTTAAGTCATCATGAAGATTTATTAGAGTAAGAATAATTTTGGACCTTTTATTTTGGACCAAGTAGTCTAGATTTTATTTGGGCTTTGTATTTTGGGCCAAGTAGTCTAGACTTTATTTGAGCTTTGTATTATGAGCCTAGTAGTGTAGGATTTCAATTGGGCCTTGTATTTAGGCCGAGTAGAATAAGATTTTGACCAAACAAGTCAATAAAGGGCCAATGCCAAAAGTTGACTATGCTTGGATGTCCAAAATGGGTGTGTTGACCAAGGGGTCAACATTTTGGCTAAGCTTGGAGGACAAGGGAGCAAGATTTTGTCCTAGAGATGTGGAGGCTTTCCATTGGAGAGTTTTCCTCCTAGTTAGTGGTCATGTGTCACTCTAGGAATGGAGAGTTTTTTTTATAGATAGTGGCAACATGTCACTCTCTCATTTAAGAGGATTTTTGCAACTTGTCTCTCTCTTATTGGAGAGAATTTCTCCTTGCTCTCCAAGCCAACCAAGGTGGCTCTTTTAAGTTAAAGTTTCCACCCATTTTTGAGACACCTTAGCCTATAAATAGAGGTGCTCTCTATCATGTAATCACTTTTGATTTAGAGTAAAGTTATGCTGCCATTTTTGTGCCATACTACTCTTTTAAGGTCACACCCTAGGCTAGAGTAACCCAATTGGCCTCCTCTAGTCACCTTCCTCCAAGACTTGGCCTAACCTCTCTTAGAGAACCCTTAAACACATATTCCCTCACCATACAACTCACTAAAACCATGAGTTATCAACACCTTTCACCACCATCAAATTCCACAATCTTCATCCATGAACTTATAACTTGAATTGCTTCTAGATTTGGCTTGTCCTAGCTAGAGCATTGCCATCATTGTTCATAGTGAAGAAACTGCAGATAGTCCAGTTGCAACATCGGACAAGCCTATTAGACAACATCTTTATCCATCAGGAAGAATCTTGCATATTGTTCCTGTACTTTCTTCTAAAAATTCTACACCAATCCACTATGATGATGTTGATGCCAAACGTGTGTTGTTGTATGAAACCGGTAGAGAGCTGTATGGAAAACTCAGACTTTCAAGAGGGATGCTATTTGATCACATGACAAGCAAGTATCTGAGGGTATTCCAACAATTAATCAATCAATTTGAGAAAGAGATATGAAAGGTTTTAACTAATAGGCTTTTTGAGCCTTAGAATTAAAATTGATTGTTTTATGTTTGTTGCGTGTATTGGAGTTGTAATAAGTCTCTTAGTCACTTTTATATCTAAGATTAGTTCGTTGGTGAGGATGATGATCTTAGGTGGTTATGTTTTTGTAGTATAGTATGAGAACTAGTGTCGGGTTAAACTTAAATGTAATAAGATTAAAGGAGTTGTTTATTTATTTAGAAGTTTTGTCATTTTTAGAGTGCAAGGGTCACTGTATTAATATGGTGGTTATTAAACAATAATAGAAAATAAATGGTGTCTTAATGGTAGAGTTTATAATTTTGTAGGAGAAAAACCAATATGTAAGTTTATAAATTGTAAATGTTTTATTGACACAGAGTATAGCAAACACTAGAAGCATATTCATAAATATCTGAGTGTCATTTTCTAAGAAATTGATATCAGAGTTGAGAGAGTCTGAATGTCCGAGTGAGAAAGAGATGGTACAGTATATTTCTGTCTCAGCTAACAAAGAAAGTTGACAATTTGAGTGTGTAGATGAGAGCTCTTGGATCCCAAGACGTTGGGAATGTTATAGCCAATGGCTACAAAGAGTCCGCAAAATGAGTGTTCACATAGAAAAATATTGTCGGAATGAGAGAAAGGAGGAGACAAATCTCCTTAAGCCGATGACGAAATTGGAATTTTGATGATGGTAAGAAGCCCAGATGACGAATTGTCAAGTATGAGCCCAGATTGACGTCTACATAGCTCAGAGGAGAGCTTGGATGAGTTGTCGGAGAGCCCGAAAAGGTACCTAAAGATCTCGCATAACTCGATGGAGAAATTGTAGAGCATGGAGGATTGGAAACTAGGTAGCTCGGTAGATAGTGAAGACAACCCGTGGAGGTATCATGACAACTTAGTGGAGAGCTTGGAGGAGTCACTGGAGAGCCCAGATTGGAGACTGAGTACTTCAGTTTTCGTGGACAACCGAGTCAAGGAGATGAACCTTTACTTCGACATACTCCTTGGAGAGAAGGACCGCGAGGTTGAAGGTCTAAGTCGTGAACTGAAAAGCCTCGTTTTTTGGTTCCAGAACGAGAAGAAGCATCGAGAAGAAGCAGAAAAGTTGTTGTTGCAGAAACAGATAGACGTTTCGGAGTTGAAAACAGAGCGAGATTTGGCACTAAAGACCTCTCGAGAATTACGTGCGGCTATTGAAACATTGAAGGAGGTGATTGAAGCAGAGATAAGGGAGAATCACTTGATGAAAGCGAGAGCACGATGTTATTGGAGAATAGTAAGTTGAAGCTCTAGGCGGAGATGAAAGAGACTACTGATAAATTGGTTAGCTTGCTTTCTGGTTGTACTAAATCCTTTATGTCCGTGCTGGTGAGTCCATTTATTCCTATACGTTGTAATGAGTCACATGGAAATGGATGTTGCATTGGAAACAACTTTGTTTGACATGTTCTTGCTGATCGTGGGAAACATAAAGATGTTATCTCTTTGTTTAACTATATGGAGGATATGGGGCTGCAACCAGATAGTTTGGCTTTTGTTGTGATTCTCTCGGCCTACAGCCACGCTGGACTCCTTTGCGAAGGAAGAAGGTATTTTGATTGAATGGTGAGAATGTATGGCATAAAACCAAGTGTTGAACACTATGACTTGCTAGGAAGATCTGGCTTGATTCTAGAGGTATATCATATTATCAAGGGCATGCCTATGGAGCCGAATGGTGTTATGTTGAGGAGTTTTGTGGCAACTTGCAGGAATCATGGGTGGGTTCCTAGTTTAGATGTTGATCTTCTCTCTGAATTGGAGCATGAGTTGGGAGTTGCTGTCATTGATTCAAACAGTCCAATTCTTTCTGATCAAATAGCCGAAGTTCTTAATTATTTTGGTCAAAGTGCAGATGGAAAGTTAAATGTTTTCATTTATCCTACAAAGCTTTTGGAAATAGGTCCAGGCCACATTACCGATTTCTCTCTTATTGTTCGTCAAAATACACGTCTTAATGTGCACCAGTGGAATCCACAAAGTGTTAGGGATACAATATGTTAAAAATAACCTCACGCACTAAAATATTTTCTCTGAAATATATTGCGCTGCCTTGGCTATTAAAATAACCGTACAGACTCAATAAAAAACAACGTGGTTGTACTGTTACGCTACAAAAATATAAAAACGAAACAATTGAAAACGCGCACTTGGAATCTATCAACGCCAAAAAAAAATATCTCATTGGTTGAAACTAACAAAATCAATAAACCAAACCAAAATTACATTTTAACCTTTTTTTTAATTTAAGTTTATTTAACACAATAAAGTGCAAAATATGTTGAACAATTGGAGACTTCCACATACAGATATGGTACAAAAGGCTATTCTGCATGAAGCAAGTCGTTTATATAAGAATTGGCGCAGCAAGCTTCATGAACAATTGGAGACTTCTTCATCTTCTTCTTCTTGCCCGACAAAATTTAGTGTTGTGACCAGACTTACCACAATTGTAACACTTCCTTGATCTACATTTGTTTACATAGTGGTCATGCTTGCCACACTTAAAACACTAATCTCTTCGGCCTTTCACTTGTCCTCGGTTACGCCAATTCAGCTGATCGGTTGCTCTTCACTATGATTCTCAAAATTACCTCGGCCAAGTCCACCTCGTCCTCCTCCAGGTCCACCTCGTCCTCGGCTTCCTTGTCCTCTACCTCTAGGACCTCGACTCTAAGTATTCTGAGTTTCATTTGGGTCAAATTGTGCCTATAGTGCTTGATTGAGAGGTTCAACTTGTTCATCCCAACTCCTTCTCCTTTGTTCATGGGCTTCTAATGACCCAGCAAGTTCATCTACTGTGAGAACCGATAAGTCCTTCGATTCTTTTATGACGCACACGATACTTTCAAAATCTTTTGTACGGGATCTCAAAATTTTTCCCACAACCCGACTAGGTGACATTTGTTCTCCATTCATACTGAGTTGGTTGGTCACATTCTCCAATCGAGTAATGTACTCAGTTATGTGCTCTTTAGGCCTCATCTTCAACTATTGAAACTCTCCACTAAGAGCTTGTTCGGACTTGTCAAACGCGATTTTCACCTTTATATGCAAACTTCAATATCTCCCAGGCTTCCTTTGCTAAGGTTGCATTCACTATTTTTTTGAATCTCGACTCATCTACTACATTGTAGAGAAAATACAATGTCGACTCATCTCTTGCACGTGTTTTCTTCAACATTGTCATCTATGCCACCGTCTAATGTTCGTCCTCATTAGGTTTAATGTACCCGTCTTCGACTATACCGAGGCATATACAAGCGAGATAAAAAGTCTACCCCTTTTTGCCTTGGTTGTGAACCGAGGCAGTATCTCGGACTCTACTTCCTCGGTTAGGACTTGAACCAAGGCATTAGAGTGTTTTCCAAAAGCACAGCGATACCACCCAAAACTGCAATAATGCCAATGTAAGCATGCTTCCAGTCATTGTAGGGATCCCCTGCGGAAACCTCCAATGCCTCAAACCCTTTAAATATGTTGATGATACTGATGATTATAGTGGTGTATCCGATGGTGTAGTGGTAGAAGTTGCAGTAGATTTTGATTTTGTGATCCTTGTTGGGCCTTAAAAGCAGAGCAAAAACCTGTATTCAGCATCACAATTCCACACAATATGTTATCACTTCAATACATTCTCCTCCAACAAAAGCCCCAAAATCTAAAACAATTATCCAACTTTCTTAGAACCTAGTTAATTTTCTAAACCAGAAGTAGGAACTAAAATAAAACCCTAATTGAATAATTTCTTAAAGGATGGACTTCTCCACTCAAACTAAGAAAAAAAAACCTAACCCTAAGAATTCCCAGGTCCGCCGGACAACGAAGCCAGCAAATTCAGATGTCCCGGAAGGTGATTCCCCACCCTAGCCGCCGATGCTTCTCCAATGGCCTATTGTTGCTGACGTCGATGATGAGCAAAGAGCGACGCCTGTTGTTGTGACACCGACACGACGGCGGGCTGCACGACCATTTATGGAGCGGCGACGAAGCTCCAAATTTGTCCGAAATCGGGGCGAGCAGGGAGGGCCCACAGTCCGAGCGGGGTAGAGAGGCCCACGGAAACAACGTTGTCCTTGGAAGTGTTATCGTCGGTGCGTATGCGCTTGCCGAGGATGAAGGGCGTGGGAGCGAGGAGCTACGGCTTGTGGTCGAAGGCGGAGGAAGGTGAGGAGAGAGACGCAGAGTTGGCCAGAAAAATAGGTACTTACATTTCTTCTTCTTCGAAATGAACCCCCGCTTGATCCTGCTTGACTGACACCAAAAAGAATATCCAAACTTTCCTTAGATTGGATGTTGGACAAAGAATGCGATTGAGGGGTAGAATTAGAGAGAGGAAAGGTTCTGCGCGAAATGGGCGAGGAAGAAGAAAACTAAAGGTTAAATTTGTTAACCCCCTGGAAGCGATACTACCTCGGTTAGCAGTTAAACCGAGGCATAAACACGTTTTCACATCGGTTCTGGGTGAACCGAAGCAGTAGGTCAGGCTCGAAAAGCTGAAAAGTCTGTTGTGCAGAGGGGTAGGTGGAATTGCAGGTTGTTAGGCATCGGTTGTATGCTTTAAGCGAGGTAATAAAGCTTATATGCTTCGATTCCCTTTGAACCGAGGCGTATAAGTTCAACTAAACTACAAAAATGCCACCGTGTTTTGATAGGCTTCGATTTCGCCTAAACCGAAGCTTATTGTGCGAGTTTAAAATACGTTTTTTACTAGTGATATCTTAAATGTCTTAGGATCTCAATAACGCCTTCATCTGTAGACATCAATTATCATAATTGGTTTTTCTCATCAATTATGACACACTCATACCATTGGTAACCTTTGTCATCTCTCTCACCAAAAACTCAAACACTCACTATTTTCCTCCCAGTGTTTGACTATCTCCTCTCTCTCTTTTTCTCTCTCTCAGTACTATGAGGATAAAGCTCTGACTTTGTTAAAAATAACCTCACGCACGAAAATATTTTCTCTGAAGTATGTTGCGCTGCCTTTCATTAATTGAAGAAGGCTGTTAACATAGCCGTACAAACTCAATAAAGAAACAAAATAAAAATAGTCAATTGTGGTTGTACTGTTACGCTACAAAAATATAAAAACGAAACAACTGAAAAGCGCACTTGGAATCTATCAACGCCTTAAAAAAATATCTTCCTGACTGAAACTAATAAAATCAATAAACCAAACCAAAATTACAATTTTAACCTTTTTTTTAATTTAAGTTTATTTAACATACAGATATGGTACGAAAGGCTATTCTGCATGAAGTAGGTCATTTATATAAGAATATGCGCAACAAGCTTCATGAGTATTACTTAAAGTTTGAAACAAAGGACGAGGCCTTGAAGGATGTTGTTAATGATGTTAATGATTCTTCTGATTGGAAATTTTTGGTTGATTATTCTAGTAGTTATTATTTTGAGATAATGAGTGCAAAGGTCAAGATGACCAAGATGAAGAACAAGTCGGTCAGAGCATTGGATAAGTCGACCAAGGTGAAACGGATGAATCCAATTGTTACTCTTAATGAAAGGAGTAAGCATGAAAGGAGTAAGCATGAAAGGAGCAAGCTTGGTGTAGGTTAATGCATTTGGAAAAGTTTGGATGAAAGACATAATAAACATTTAAGTTTTAAGGGGAAGTTTTGTTAAGTTAAACTTAAATGTAATAAGATTAAATGAGTTGTTTATTTGTTTTGGATTTTTGTAATGCAAAGGTAAGTAGATTAATGTAGTGGTTATTAGACAATAATAGAAAATAAATGGTGTCTTAATAGTAGACTTTATAACTTTGTAGGAGAAAAACCAATATGTAAGTCTATAAATTATAAGTGTCTGACACACAGTGTGTAAAATACCATAAGCATGTTTAGAAATATGTAAATGAGTGTCATGTTCTAACACATATACCATAAAAAATAAAAGGATAAATTGGGTTGACAAAAGAATTTATGTTTTATATTCGATCAAATATTTATATGAAATTTAATTCAATCAATATATGAACTAGATCGAATTAATGGTTATATAACTAATTATATTAAGTCTCACTATAGGAAAAGCGCGAAATACCGACGACCTATGGTCTGTTAGTAAATGGTATTTACTGGCAGATTTACTGACGGTCATATGAGTGGTTTTTTACCGAGGGAATATGACCATCGGTATGTGCATAGATTATATGAAATTAGATTAGGATTTCCCTCTCCCACTTTCACTCCCAATTTCTGATTTCGCAGCTTCGCGCTCTCTCGTCTTTCTCTCCCTCTCACTCTCTCGTTCACAATCCGAAACCACCATTGCCATTCTTTCCCACTCCTCCATTGCGGTTCCGTCATTGACCGCTCTCGAGCTCCTCTTTGTCCATTCTCCAAAAGTGTGTGTGGTTGATGGACACATGCAATTGATGTGGCGCCTTCCATTGTTGTAAGGGAGGCTATTCTTAGGGTTTGTTCATGACGGTGCTTTGATGGCGTGAGGAGGTGTTGTCGCCGCGTCAGGGGGTGGTGTCGCGGCGTGAACAGAGAGAGGCTATGTGACAAAGTGACTTTCTGTGCATGAGAAGGGCTTCGCGAGAGAGGCTATCGGAGGTGCCAATACACCTAGGGTTGTCGTTGCAGTAGAGGTAAGTTATTTATTTTGTGAATGAACAATCTGTTGATGAAGGGGATCATAATTATGATTTTCTTTGTATGTGAATGAACTAGGTCGTTATGTAGGTAATATAATGAATAAACCTAAATAAACTTCCATTGGATGTGTTAGGGTGAGCTTTTATACGAGTTTGAATTGTGGCCAGAAAGAGAGGAAGAGAATTTACGGAGAAGACGTGAGTAGGAAAGGAAAGCAAAGGCGGAGGTATGAGGACGTAAACTGAAATTGAATGATTGCATGTACTATGTCCTATTATTTTCATTTTGTTTCATGAATTTTATATTGTTCAAAATGTTGTGAATGTTTAGTTTGAATGTTAAGTTCTGTTGATTGAAGTTTTATGATATTGTATACATTGAGGTTTGACAAAATTTGTTGTAAATGGTTTGAAACTGATTGTGAAATATGTAAGAGGTTTGTTTTGATACTTTAATTTATGAATGATGAACTTGAAAAAATAAACCATGTACAAGTGTCTCTGCCATTGGTTCTAATTAGTCAGAATTAGGCATGAGACATATTACCTTGTTTGTAAGATCATAGAATGTGTAGGGTTAGATTACCCTTTTTAGTTTAGTAATGCCTTCAATGAATTCCCATTTCTTTTACACCATTTGGCAATCATTCAAAAGTTAAGTTCATATCTGGTGAAGGCAACAAATTCATTTTAGACTTACAACCTAGTATACAAACTTGGATTCCTAAATCTCCATTTCAAGTGTTTAATTTGCCTTCAACAACTGAGAATTATTCTATTCTATTCTACATCAAAGAAACTTGACTAGCTTAGATTTCACTACTTGTACATTGTAAGGAGTGTTTCCAAATTGGTTGTTTGAAAACAAAACAAAAGAAGTTGTAGGTTTAGATTACCCTTTAGCAGCACCTAATGCAATTTTCATCCTGGTTGACTATGGCATAGCAGTAGGTTGGGATAAGTAGAAGAGAGAAAAGAAAGATACTTCTGAATAGTTGATTCTAAAAGATGCCTCTTGGCATGTATTCCTACATACAGTCTGTTCATCCTTATTCTAATACACCTAGGTAGGCCTAACAGTGCATTCAAACTTGTCTAAATGCTCTCATGCTGGCTTTGATCTTTTAGTCCTTAAACCTTGTTGTTTGAAGGTTGTAGACCAGAATTGTGGTACTGCAACACTTGTTTGTGTTGTTTTGTTCTTGATGAGGCTAGAATGCCACTCTTTGCTTATTCTTTTCTCCAAAACTTGAAATTTTTGCTAGAAATAACTCTAAAGTAGTGAAATCAAGTTAGGAAAGTAATCAAAAGTAAATAATTACCTAAAACACAAAGTTTGAGTAGTTAAAACCCAAAATAGTGTACTTAAAAGGTGCGAAATTGGTAATTGACCTAAAGTAGACTAATTTTAAGTAATGTTAACATCCTAACAAGTCTAAAGTAGTGAAATGAAGCTAGAAAAGTAGTCAAAAGCAAAAAATTACCTAAAACTCAAAGTTTGAGTATTTAGAACCTAAATAAGTTTACTTAAAAGGGTGAGAATTCGCAATTGACCTAAAGTAGCCTAATTTTCAGTAATGTTAACATCCTAACAAGTCTAAAGTAGTGAAATGAAGCTAGGAAACTTTTCAAAAGCAAAGACTTATCTAAAACTCAAAGTTTGAGTAGTTAAAACCTAAAAAAGTGTACTTAAAGGGTAAGAAATTGCCAATTGACCTAAAGTAGACTAATTTTAAGTAATCTTAACATCCTTATAAGTCTAAAGTAGTGAAATGAAGCTAGAAAAGTAGTCAAAAGCAAAGAATTACCTAAAACTTAAAGTTTGAGTAGTTAGAACCCAAAAAAGTGTACTTAAAAGGTTAGAAATTGGCAATTGAGCAAAAGTAGACTGATTTTAAGTAATGTTAACATCCTAACAAGTCTAAAGTAGTAAAATGAAGCTAGGAAGTCAAAAGCAAATAATGACCTAAAACTTAAAGATTGAGTAGTTAGAATCCCAAAAAGTGTACTTAAAAGGTAAGAAATTGACAATTGACCTAAAGTAGACTAATTTTAAATAATGTTAACATCCTAAAAAGTCTAAAGTAGTGAAATGAAGCTAGGAAACTAGTTAAAAGAAAAGAATTACCTAAAACTCAAAGTTTGAGTATTTAGAAGCTAAAAAAGTTTACTTGAAGGGTGAGATTTTTACAATTGATCTAAAGTAGACTAATTTTCAGTAATGTTAACATTCTAACAAGTCTAAAGTAGTGAAATGAAGCTAGGAAACTTGTCAAAAACAAATAATTACCTAAAACTCAAAGTTTAAGTAGTTAGAACCTAAAAAAGTGTACTTAAAGGGTGAGAAATTGCCAATTGACCTAAAGTAGACTAATTTTAAGAAGTAATGTTAACATCCTAACATTCTACCAATTTTAATTAGACTATTTTTAAGTAATGTTAACATTCTACCATCTAATGTCAGACAGGTTTATTATGTCTTATATCCACATTCTGCAGTAGTGACAAAAGTGGTTGAGCTTTTGCAATATAAACGAAGCCTAGAGGTCGCATTGACTCAAATGAGGTTGAAGAAGATATTGCCTATCAACTTGAGAAAATGTCACAGGCACAAGAAATTATAGAAGTTGAACGTATAACTGCATTGCACGACCCTGATGGTGATGCAGCAGACCCCCCTCTTTTAGCTATATCAGATCCTCCTCCTCCCCCTGCAGCAGACCCTCCTCCTCCCCCTACAGAAACCACTCTTGTACCCCCTATGATTATTACCCCCACTCCTCCCCTGACCCTACTTCTATACCTTCCTCATCTCTTGTACCGCCTTCAGCTGGTGATGGTGTTGACCCGCCTCTCCATGATCGACCATGGATTGAACCTTTTGATCGAGGGTAATAATACCCAAATCCCTTTCTTACTAATTTTGATGTTTTAAGTAGTACATCTTTGAAATGACTTTTATTTGTTTATATGCAGGTTTGTTCCATCCAAGGTTGCTTCTCAAGCCATCACACGGTCAATTAAGCAACAATATCTGAGTCCGTGGCCTAGTTGGAGAGTAATGCCTGTACAGGACAACCAACCATTGTGGCAACCTTTTAAGGTGAACAACCCATTAAACTAATTGTCATTCTTATTTTAGTATGTTAATTAATAAATGTTTGTATCGTTTATTCTTAGAGATGAAGGTGCACTGGAAACCTGAACATGAATATGAAATACAAAATTTCCACTCTAAAGCATTTCATCAGCTGTCAAAGATGTTTACAGATGCCCGCAATGTAAGGGAGCGCCCTTACTGGCTGGGCGAGCACATATGGAACACTTTACTCGCTCATTCGAATTTAGTAGATTTTTGCAATAAGTGTGCTACTGCCTAGAAGAACAGAGCTTCTGAAAAGGGTGGCACCCTACATACCGGTGGATTGATCACGGTTCATGAACATGCCATTCACATGGTAAACCTTGATTACTTTTCTATCTTTTTCATATATAACTTATGTATTTTCTATTTTATATTCACTTTTACCTCCAAATTTTGTTATAGGAAAAACTGCAGTTTTGCCCCTCAGCGTTGACTGCGGGACTTCAGAGTGTCGCTCAGCGGTAAAAGTGGCGCTGAGCGGTACTTGCGACTCTTCTTTTGTGCACTTTTTCTTCCTTTTCTGAGTCCAACTTCTGGCTACTTCACTTCTTTCATTCAATTCATCTTAAAACCTGTAAAAACAAGGAAAACCAAGCATAAAACCTATCCAACTCTCTTATTTCCAAAACTTAATCAAAAACATGATTCCAAGCTAATTTCTAAGTCATAAAGGTTGTCTTTAAGGTCAAAATTAAGTATAAAAGTAATAGTTTTTCAACTGTTATCACAACCCCAAACTTAGAACTTTGTTTGTCCTTAAGCAAACAAGATGTAACTCAATCTTCCACCAATCCATACAATGGTTCACCACATTCAAAACTCCTTCTTTCAAGATAAGTAATTACTCAAATCAGCTCAACGCAAAGAATTCAGTCAAGAAGCACACATGCTTTAGTGTTCACATAATCACATAGTATCCAACAAATGTTATTCTCATGAATGATCAATCAACTAAGCAAAGATGTAATCATGTGCTCATGGAATCTTTCCTCACCAGATAAAGTGTTTCACTCAAACACACAAGTGTATAAGAGGTCACTCCTTCACTCTACTATCACAATGTCACATGAATTAACTTTTCCTTTCATTTAACCACAATCAAACACATTCACAAGCAAATATCATCACAAGGACTTTTCTATGGCTTATAATGTACTGGGCTAACAAGAAAATTGGTTTTTCTGGATCACAAAATCCTGGAGTTAAGTGATTCATCTAAACACAACCATTCTTCCTTCTTCCTAACTTTCTTTTGCATTGAGCCTTTCTTTTCTTTTCTTTTCCTTTTTATTTTGCTTTTCATATGCTTAGCTCAATGCTTTTCATATTCCCTTTTTAGACTTTCCAACAATCCCAAACTTGAACATTTATCAATACCACAAGATATCTTCAACTCAACTCAAGGTAAAGCTTTTCAAAAAGGGTTTTCTAACATGTTCAAAGCTAAGGGTTCAAAGGATATAAGACATTGTGCTCTCTTTTATTGGGCTAAAATCATGCATTTGGCTAATAAAGGGTTACCAATAAATGGCCTTGATCATATGATACATACAAGCATCCTCAAGTTTGAGTTCGACCTTCTTGAAGAGTGTTACTCCCACCACCACCACACACTGCTCCCTACACCTCCCCAATTTTTTTTATTCCAAAAATATCCTTATTTACTTTTACCCTTTACTTTTATAACTTTTTCTTAAAACCTTAATTTTTACTCTCTTATTCACTCAGCCTCACACCACACTCCCATCCCCACACTCTTACTTTCTCTCTCTTATTCTCCTCTTTCTCATTCCCCAATTTTCCATATGTTGAGATTGTTGATACGGGAGCATAGTGTTAGCTGAACCCACAATCTCTGTGATATCTGTTTTCGATGATGACAACACATTGTTAATAAAAACATATGTGTATGTACTGTGTTATTTGTGTTATATATGTTTATGCTTACTGTGAGATTTGTACAAGCATAGTTGTGGACATATTGTGTTGATTATTGCATACTACTGTGTTTGAAATGTGGTTATATCTGTGTGTGCATAATATGAGTTTTGGAAATGGAAAAACCACATGCACCAAGCATATATGTAGACTTAATCAATTACAATGGTATGTAATCAATTAAATTCATCAGACAACTTAACTTTTAAACTGTGGCAAAACAACAAGTTTTGAGTCGATTACGTTAGTGGTTAAATCGATTAAAACTCATATGGTTGCACAAATATTTTTCAAGTGTGCTGTGATGGATTTTGAGAAGAAAAGTTTTCAAAAATATGCTAAGTGTTAAAGCTTAATTGATTACATGGATCTTGTATTCAATTAAGTCTGTTAAAGATTTGAAAATTCTTTCATTGCTTGACATAACTGTCTCAACGGTCATATTTTTAAATATGTTACCCAAGCATTTATTGCAAATCGATTACATTAATTGAGCATTCAATTAATGGCTTTGACTGTTGTTAATCTTTTATAACTGTGTAGTGTAACTGATTAGATTAATAGCATAATTGATAAAAATGCGTCTGATTTGACTTACCATATATATATGCATGATTTGAAATTCTGCAAGACAAATTGAGACTAACATTTTTTCGTATCAATTTCATATAGAGCTTTGAAGTTTTATAGAAGAGAGAAACGCTCCAAGAAACAAGAATTGTCGTGGTATACAAGTGTTGAAGATTTCTTGAGAAGCAAGATTGATTGATTCGTAAAGTCTGATCGTTCTGCACAATAGAGGTGCTTATTGCTTGATCAAGAGCTTTAGCAAACGTTGAGTATTGTTTTTTCCCTGTGGTGTATACAGGATAAAGAATGTGGTTCTTGACTTTCAGAAGGGTCTCAAAGGGGTGACTACAAGAGAGGATTGTTCTTGCTGCTAGTCTTTTTGTATTTTCCTATATTAGATTAGTGAGTTAGAGAGGTGATTTAAATTTTGACAGTGTGGTCCCTGTAAAGCCCTTGTTGTAAAAACTCAGATCTTTATAGTGCATTGGCTTCCAATCTCGAATTAAGTGGAAGGACACTGGATGTAGGCAGATTGGCCGAACCAGCATAAAACTCAAAGTTTGAATTTTCTTCTCCCTATCTCTCTACATTAAATCGATTATGTTCTGCCTGTATTCGAATACGCATATTGTTACATTGCATACATTTTTACTTGCGATTCAGAACAGTTTAAAGACTTATTGTTTTGCAAAAAAAATTTCAAAAGCGGTCATTTTTATACAACACCAATTCACCCCCCCCTCTTGGTGTGAGAAACTGTTAAAATAGAGTGGCTTAGTTTCTCACACCAAGAGGGGGGAGGGGTGAATTGGTGAAGTGTAAAAATATAAGCTTTCAAAATCTATTTCACAAAATAAGATGCTTTTACACTTTTCTTGAATCGCAAGTTAAAAGATATGCAATGTAGCAGTAAACTTAATCAAATATACTGACAGCTTAATCAACTTAATTAAAGAGTGTAGGGATCAGAGAATTCAAACGCTGATTTTTATACTGGTTCGGCCAACCTGCCTACATCTAGTGTCCTTCCAACCACGGGAAGCAAATGCACTATAAAGATCAAGGTTTTTACAACAAAGTTTTACAGAGACCTCACATCAAAAGTGTAAAACACCTCTCTAACCCTATAATCTAAATATAGACAACAAACAAACAAGACCAGCAGCAAGAACACCTTCTTCTGCTATCTATCCCTTTGAGGCACCCTCAAAGTCAAGAACAATGTTCTTTTTCCTGCAAACATCGCAGGGAATCCAAGCCAATCTTCAAAGATTGCAAATCCTGATCGCGTAGAATACACCCAGTTGTGCAGATTGATCAAACGTTTAAATCAGCAAGCCTTGCTTCTCAAGAAACCTCAAGTCTTTGATCACCACAGTCAATCTTGGTTCTTGGAGCTTTTCCTTTCTCTATAAGATCACACAACATTCTTTTAAAGATATGAAAGTGTCAAATGCACAAAAGTTCTTACAGAATTCAAATGAATATCAATTTATAGTAATACACACATCAGACACACTTTAATCGATTTAGCTACTAATGTAGTTGAATACATCTTGTAGTTATAACAGACTAACATCAGTCAAACACATTAATTGAATGCACATTTAATACAGTCGACTCACAATAAATGCTTGGTCAATATATTTAAAAATATGACCGTTAAAACAGTTATGTCAAGCATTCAACCAGTTTTCAAAATAACAACCAACTTAGTCGAATACAAATTACATGCAGTCGATTAAGAAAAATCACTTAGCACATTTTTGAAAACTTTTCTCTTCAAAATAACTCACAGCACACTTGATAAAAGTTTGTGCAAACACACGAGTTTTAATTAATTCATCCCATAATGTAATTGACTTAAAACTGTTGTTTTGCTACACATTAAAGTTCAACCAAAGTGCTTGTGGTTTTCCATTTCCAAAAACTTATGTCATGCATACACGTATAAAATCACATATTAAACACAGTGATATGCAATGAACAACACAATCATGTTCACAAATATGCTTATATAGATTTATCACAGTAAGCAAAAGCATATAACATGTAAGCACAGAACATGTAACACAGAATACTTAAGTGTTATTAATTATGTGTTGTCATCATCAAAAACACAGATATCACTAAGATTGTGGGTTAAGCTAAATCAGTGTTCGCCCTATCAACAATCTCAACAGAAACAAAGCACATCTTTTCTAACATTCCTCTTTCCCCAATTTACCATTTCTGTCAAGGTTCTCTTCTCCTTTGCTTGGTTCGTGTTGGTGCTTGGTTGGTGATAGGTTCGTGTTGTTGCTTTATTTATGGTGGGTTCATGGTGTTGTGGAGTTTGGTGCTTCCTTTGTTGTTGTCTCTGATACAGGTTAGTGATTCTATATGCGCCTTTGTTTTATGTTAAACGAAGAAGAAGAGAAACGCCAAAGGCTGCAACGAATATGGGACATCCATTGAGCCTTCAACAGATCTCGATATCCTAGACAGATCTTGAGATACGTTGAAGGCTCAACGGATGTCCCATATCGGTTGAAGTCGTTCAACGTTTTGGGTGTTTTCCTCCATTGAAGGTCCAACAGATCTCCCATATCCATTGAGGCCTTAGGGTTTCATTTTCTTGTTTTTTTTAGGTTATTAATTTAATTTAATTTTGTTAATTTTTTTACATTTATTTTTAATTTAATATTTTCTGTAGTATTATTTATTTATAAATTAAGTGTTTGTAAAAATAAAAAATAAAAGAAAGCATGGAAAGCTGAACAATTGTTTTTTTTTAATTTTTAGTTTATTAATTTATGGATTTGTAAATTAATTTTTAGATACTTTTAAAGTTAAGTAATTATATTTTAATTATAATTATATTTTAAGTAAATTATGTATTTATATTTAAACTAATTTTTTTTTATTTAATGAATTTATTATTATTAATTTAATTAAAGTTAATTGATTTTGTTTTGGATTGTTTTATTTTTAAAGAAGAACAATTATAGGGAAAAGGAAAAGAAGAGGAATTTGATTTCCGTGGAAGTGGTGGAATGTGGGGGTGTTGGGTACAAACAAAGTCCCACATCAGATAAAATAAGAGGCTTTTTGGAGTGGTACCAAAAGCAAATCCGTGAGGGCTTGGCCCAAAGCGGACAATATCTTACCAGTATGGAGATCTATGTGTATGTGTGTGTTGAACCTCCCTACAAATGGTATTAGAGCCCATGGTTTAGGTCTGGTGACCGGGCTCAGTCGAGTACATCCCTCCATGATCAGGTGAAGCATGGCAGGTGGCCAGTGGCAAATAGCTAGATGAATCATGAAAGGTGGAGAGCAAGAGATGCTCAGTGTTTGACCATGGATCGTGAAAGAGTGCAAAGAGAGAGTTGTGACCATGGTGTAGTCAAGGATAAGAAAAAGACTTTCACTATAGGGGAGGTGGAGAACCGTAGTCTTTTGTTTGAGGGGAGGATGCTGGATACAAACAAAGTCCCACATTGGATAAAATAAGAAGCCTTTTAGAGTGGTACCAAAAGCAAATCCATGAGGGCTTAGCCCAAAGCGAACAATATCTTACTAGTGTGAAGATCTATGTGTATGTGTGTGTTGAACCTCTCTAGAAGGAGTGCATTCATATATTGGTGGGAACCATTAATGAAGTGGTTGGAAGTTGGAGAAAGTTAAATTTTTTAACCACCACATTAAATATGAAAGGACAAAAGAGGAATGAAAAGCTGTAGGAAACAATGTGTGGTGGTTGAGGAAGTAACGCTCCTTCTTGAAACGTTTCAACATGGTAGCCCAAAAGTAGAATTCACAAAGTGACAAATTCGGCCTTGTATTTGTTGAGTTTGTTAACTTTCAGATCCTTTGAGCACTCAAATTCCGAATAGCATGATGACATTCACTTGAAATCACTGGATTCTTTACTCCATAAAACCTCTGTTTTGGTAGGGATTTGTGTAGGACAGAGAGACGTACCTTTCTATCGTAATCTTCCTGCTTTCCAATGCTTGAGTTGCGTATACCGCTCGGTTGAACTCCGGAGGCCGTTCGGTTGCACTATTGATGGGGGAAGGTACCTGCAAAAAGAACTCCGACGCTCAAGTTAGGAGCGGTTTAATGAACTGTTTATCACAGTTGAATATTTGAGTCTCGTTGAGTATGAGTTGAACCTACCTGGCCTTTGGCCCTGTCAGTGTATTTATAAGTGTTTCATAGATCAAATAAAAATAAAGTTACCTGGAGATTTAGTTAGTTACTCATAAACGACTTATCAATATCTCTAATGAGATATCTTTTGTTATTTTATCGTCTGCTGGACTGTTTGGCCCAATAATAATATTTTGAACGTCGGCCCAATTACTATATACCATACATATGCCCCCGAAGTTCGAGTTAAGCGTTCGGTTTTAGCCATGATTAACCTTAGGACTTATATGAGTTTGTAGGAGGTTGCTTCTATTTGTTGTTCGTCGCTGACGGAACGATGGACCTTATGAATGCCCTTTTGAACTTTAATTGTTTCTGTTGCATTGTGGTTTGTCGAAGTACTTTGTTACTGGTTATAACAATGATTTTCTTTTGCTTATTTATCTTTGAGGGGACCATTCAGCGGATAATAATGATTGATTGCTTTGCATATCGTTTCAAGATGCTCATAACTGCTCTACCAAGTTTGCATACGCTAGGTGTTCTTTAGCGAACATGTCCTAGATTAGGGGGTGCTCCCCTAGGTTTTGATGTACTAGGTGTTCTTTGGCGAACATGTCCTAGACTAGGGGGTGCTCCCCTAGGTTTTGATGTACTAGGTGTTCTTTGGCAAACATGTCCTAGACTAGGGGATTATCCCCTAGGTTTTGATGTACTAGGTGTTCTTTGGAGAACATGTCCTAGACTAGAGGGTGCTCCCCTAGGTTTTGATATGTACTAGGTGTTCTTTGGTGAACATGTCCTAGACTAAGGGGTGCTCCCCTAGGTTTTGATGTACTAGGTGTTCTTTGGCGAACATGTCCTAGATCAACGAGTGTTTCCCTATATTGGATGTATTGGGTGTTCTTTGGCGAACATTTCCTAGACTAGGGGGTGCTCCCCTATATTGGATGTACTGGGTGTTCTTTGGCGAACATGTCCCAGACTAGGGGGTGTTCCCCTAGGTTTTTTTGTGCAGCCCGAACGGTAAGTTATTGCTTGGCCAAATGATTCGTATGTAAGATCTTGTCACCTGCCCTGAAGAAATCAACTCGAATTTTATATGGTGAGAAAAAGAGTAGTCAAACAAACCAATGCATTTACAAGGTTAGACAATTAATATCAAAATAGATTATGCTATAAGGCCGACCGGCCAAGCAAGTAAGACCGGTTGGTCTTCGGTTGATTGTCTGAAGACCAAAATTGAAATTCATATTAGGATGTGTCACGGATGAGCTGGTAACTGCTTTAGTGTCTTGTGACCTGTAAGATACATATTGTCAAAAACATAGGTGAGACTGTTCGGTTTGTGGTTGAGCGTTCGAAGAATCCATATTGGGAAGCGCATTGGCCAAGATGTAACTCTTTCCTTATCATCTGCACTGAAGAAATACTAACATTTCGAATTTGAAATGTGAGAAAAAGTGTACATAATCAAAAGTTGAGACAATTAATATCAAATTAGCTTAGGCTCTAAGGCCGGACGACCAAGCAAGTAAGACAGATCGGTCTATAGTTGAATGTTTGGAGACTAAAACTGAAATCTATATTAGGATGTGCCACGAGTGAGTTGTAGGTGTTGTACTGCCTTGTGACCTGCAAAATAGATAAGAAGGTGACCGTAATAACATTAATATCACCTCGGTTTGGGCTAGGAGTTTTTCATATAACTTTCCCTAGGTTTTGTGGACAAGACTGACAGTTCGATGAGAACTTTTATCAGCTCTCGATTTTGGACTCCACTTGGCCAGGTGGTCTGCAGGATCCTGTCACCTGCACGGCGGTAAGCTCTCGTTTGATCAAATGACTTGTACGCAGGGTCCTATCACCTGTACTTGAAGAAAAATAGTAATTTGAATTGGAATGGTCAAGAAAAATATACACAATCAAAAGCTAGTTAATATCATATTAGCTTAGTGTTATAAGGCCGAACGGCCAAGCAAGTAAAATCGGTCGGTCTTTCGGTTGATGTCTGAAGACCAAAAGAGCTGGTCAATCCATGCAGATTATTAATAGAATCCCACATCCAGACCCAATACTATTATGTACACCTCCATTGTTCAAAGGTGATAATAAGATCAAGATCAATGAACTGTTCCGAGAGAAATGAAGCATTAGGATTGTGATTTCCTACATTATCACTCATGCAAGACTTGCGTTCGTCTTGGTTCCTTGCAACTTTAGTGGGATGCCACTCGGCCCCACGGTGGACGTCAAAATGTTTCGGTAGTGATTTGTGTAGATCGAGAGACGTACCTTTCTGTCGTAATCTTCCTACTTTCCAATGCTTGAGTTGTGTATACCGCTCGGTTGGACTCCGGAGGCCGTTCAGTTACACTCTTGATGGGGGAATGTACCTGCAAAAGGCACTTTGACGCTCAAGTTAGGAACGATTTAATGAATTGTTTATCACAGTTGAATATTTGAGTCTTGTAGAGTGTGAGTTGAACATATCTGACATTGGGCCCTATCAGTGTATTTATAAGTGTTTCATAGATCAAATAAAAACAAAGTTACTTGGAGATTCGGTTAGTTACTCCTAAACGGCTTATCAATATCTCTAATAAGATATCTTTGATTATTTTATTGTCTGCTAGACTGTTTGGTCCAATAATAATATTTTGAAAACTCACGTTTACTATATTAATATATATATATATATATATATATATATAATTTTAATATGTAATCAACAGTATATTATTTATTATTAAAATCTACATCTTATAAATAAAATTTATTATTGGTTGCTATCGAATCATTTAATAATATTAAATCTCAAATTTAAAATATATATATATATATATATATAATTTTATATTATTTAAAAATAAAATCAAAATATATATGAATTTGATTTTATAATATTAAATTAAATTTAAAGTTCATTTTTTAATTTTACAAAAAAAAAGCTTCATTATGTTTTCCCAATCATTGATTCCTTAGGCATAAATTGACAGATAAACCTTTATACCATTATGCTTCCACTTCCTGCTTAATTGGTAAATGTAAATATTCAATAAGAACAAGTAGACATTAATTAATGACAATAATCTACTTACATATCTGAATCAAGATTCATATTACACTATTTAACTACCGTACAGATACATACACAACTCCTGACAACCTGTCGCTACAAAACTGAATCAATTTATTTGAATTGTCGGATAATGTAAGTAACATGTCACAACACCACTTCCAATCCAATTGTATCCGTTGCAATCATAAGTCAAATATTGTTTTCTTTCTTTTTTCTCTGTCAATATCCGCGTGCATGTAAATTTATGTAAAAATTATATCTTATTTCTCATTCTTAATTTCCACGATGAAGTCAAACCAATTGAAAATCTTGTTTTAGATTTTACGATGTTTCAAAGATTAAAATATGCCAACCGTAATGAACAGACCCTTCTTACACTTATTTGTTATATATATTCAATGCTTTTGGCACTTTCTCTTTTGAAAGTGAATTTTAAATTAAATTCAAATAAATTTAGAAGAATAATTTTATTATCTATTACTGGCGACAATGAATTTTGGTAATTGTAATGTGAGAAGAATGCAGTGCTGATGAGAGTTTCCTTTTTACCTGGAAAACGTATATTACTTATTTTATTGAATTAATAAAGCAATTTACCAGATGAATAAGAAAAACAAATGTTGAAAAATGATGCAGGATTAGCGTATGATCACAAAAAATCTGGATTCCAACCAAACATAAAGCCATGTTTTCACACGTTAAGATGTGAGGAAATTGTTAATTAGAAATGACAGCTGCTTCCTGGATAAGTTCTGTTTTCAAATTATATATTATGATTTTCATTTAACATTATTTCCGCCTAAATCCACGCCACGCATGCCACATGATCTCGTTTAATAAATTTTACACATAATTAATTAATAGTACTTCTAGATTTTCATTTTCACGTAATATCGTTTTAAATATTTATATATCGTCAGATTAATTAAAACTGTATTATTTTTAATAACTAGTATTATAAAAAAAAATGAATTCAAATCAAAGTTTTAACCCCATGCTCTTTTGAAGTTCTTTGGTCCTTTTCACACTTTTGATTTAGGAGTCTTTTGATTTTTCTATACCATCATTAATTTCTCATATTAATTTTCTGTACAGTCATTCATTTCTCTAATTAGGGTGACAACATCAGTTCCACTCTATATATAGCTTGAATGATTTTATATTTTTAAGTTGATTTAAATTTTTTTATTCATATTTATTATTCTTAGACTATAATAATATATGATTTTAACTTTTAATGATATTAAGCGTTCAATTTTATGATTTTATTATTTAATAAATTTTTCCGTAACGTATTTTTTATTTTTATATTTTAATTTTAAAAAAATTAAAAAAAATCTTTAAAAAAAGAAATAAATATCAACATATTTAGTTTTTAATAATTAAGATAATTTACATGTTTAGTAATTAATTATTATATTTATATTTATGAAAAAGAAAAAAGTAATAATTTTAAAAAATTGATTTATTTAAAAAAAATTATTTAAAAATTTAAATTAAAAAAACAAAAAAAAAACATTATTTAAATAAAATTAAAAAAAATTAAATTAATAATAAAATTATGTTTTGTTGTGCTAAAAATAAATCAAATATAACAATACTTTATTTTTTCAAATAAAATCATAAAATTCTATCCAAAATCACATCATTTGGTCAGATTAAAATTTTTTCTTTTCAATCCAAACCACACGAAATCTAACTAGCTAAATAGCCTGCACTGTATAGTAAAATACCATGCTAGAATCGTAGCTGTTCACGGGAGGGAAATAAGATAATTTGACACATAAATTTTTTTAAGATTTATATGATCATACTTTTTCTTATTTTTTTTAAAAAAATAATTTTTTTATAACTATTTTACTTTTTATAATATATGTCAAATAAAAATAAATGTATTCATTCTATCGTTATTCTTACCTTGTCATGTCTTATATAAGCTCACAGTCCTTCTCACATTAGACTCCAAGCCACTGAAGTCTTAGTTGTTTCTCTAGTTCCCTTTTGCCGAACTTTCTTCTCGTTTGCATTCCAGTAGAAAAAATGATACTGTCCAGGGCGATTAAGAAGGCTTCGGGGAAGCTTGAAAAAAGGCCAGCTGAGGCGCCCAAAACATCCATGGACATGGTCTTCACCTTAGCAGAAGCCATTAGGTTCGGTTATGCAGAGACACTCGGCAAATGGGACCTCTCCGACCTCTTCGACTTACCTAGAGCCATCATCCATGGTATAATGGAAAAGGTACATCCATTTCCAACATTCCCTTCTTTCAACTTTTCTTCATCAGTTAATGTCCTTACTGGGTTCTTACAGGGTAAGAAAACACTTGCAATCGAATGTAAAGAAAGAGATGATTGTGTGCAACTCACAGACCCCGAATTATTAAAGGAATTGTATGACCTCAAAAAATGCTTGACACGCACCATGCTTTTCAGCAATAGACGCTTTCGTTCCTTTCTATTTGCTGCTGGATTCGTCAAGGAAGATGTTGTCCTAAGGAAGAGAAGAGCTCGGGTATATACTTTTTAAAATTTTCTACTTTAGTTCTCTACTCTATTTTTAAAAATGAAGAGGAGGCAAATATATCAAATGCCAGTTTACCTAACAGTTATTTTTTTGGCAGATTCTGAAGCCTGCTTTCACAGTGATACGTGATAAAGAATCAAAATGTTTGTTTGTGTTCATCCGTGGAACTCAGGAAGTAAAAGACTGTTTGACAGATGTGATCGGTGCTCCCGTTTCCTTCAATCATTTCATTTGCAGTGATGGTGAGCCGAAGAGGAAAAACGTGATTTCAGGACATGGGCACCGTGGTATGGTTGCTTCGGCTCGTTGGATCAAAAAGCACTGCACTCCTAAACTTCTGGATGAACTTCGTCATTACCCCGATTTCCAAGTCAAGGTATATCAGTCTCTTAGGTTTTTTGGAAGAACATTGATTATAATGTTCACCCACTGATAACAATTCCTTTTTCATCCAATACCCATATTTCTGTATAAAAGTTTTACTTTATATAAACTAAAATTATATATATTGTTTTTATTTAAACATGCAACTGAACCTAATCTTTATTTGATAGATTGTTGGGCACTCACTTGGTGGTGGTACTGCTGCATTATTGACATACATGCTTAGAGAAATTAAACAATTCGCTTCGTGCACTTGTGTCACCTTTGGATCAGGCATGTGATTATATGACTTCTTTAAAGTTTTATTTTGGTCTTGATTGAGTTAAATTTTCAATAGGTTTTCGTGAAAGTTGAATCATCTCACGATCTTTAGTTTAACCAGATAGAATATATGAGTGTTAAAGATACAAAAGAAGTGATTATAAAGAGATGGATAATATTTCAACATTAAATATACATAAGTTTTTCTGTCTTTTATCTATGATTCTTAATTAATTAATTAGTTGATTTTTCTGTTGTTTCACAAATATAATTTTTGATGCAGCTGCCTGTATGTCAATGGAAATGGCGGAATTTGGGAAGCCCTTTATCACTTCCATTGTGAATAGTGATGACCTGGTGCCCACGTTGTCAGCTTCTTCTGTCCATGATTTCATTCACGAGGTGCTCAAATTAGTTCTTTAAACATTACATGGTTTTGGCAAATGTGTTTTTTTTGTTTTTATTTGTTGTCAATATTTTACGTTAATGGCTGGTTATTTGATCAGATCAAGTTGGCTTTTATTATGTCACTCCATAATTAATAATACAGATTCCATGATACACAGGTTAGGATTAAGCGTAAAAAGTTAATTACTTCTGCTTACAACGCAATTGGATCTCGCGTACCATTTGCAAAAGCCATTGCGGATCGTGCAGTATCCCGTGGCACTGAGGTACCTTTTTATGATTTGTGGTTATGATAATTATGTAGCTACATTAAGAAACAGAAAAACTTTACATTAAAACAAATTACTTAATTACTGTTGCATACGAGGAAACCATATTTGATCTATTGATCTTAACATATACAATTTTTGTATACTGATTTCTTATATAATAATTATCTTACATGGAGATCCTTCTTTATACCTAAAGGTTGTGATGAGTAGTAAACAAAGAACTCGCTCACTGATAAGCTGGACACGACGAGAGAAAACTGCTGCATTGACAAGTTCTAAATCAGCAAACATGGCTGAAGCCTCTGAATCATTAGACAAAAGTTATGAAGCGAGTGAAGAGTTAATAATCTCCGAGTTTACGAGTGATGAGGACGACGGATCTAAATCCACCAGTGAAGAATCTGATAATGATGGCGTGGATGAAGAAGAGGAGCAAATAAGTTCGGCGACTCACAACACTGCTAACGATGAAATGAATCAATATTTGAAGGAGCTTCAACTGGAGGAACAGGATGATAATCCTAAGATTAATGGTGGCAAGGAAAAAGAAGCAGCCAGAAAAAAAGGCATCACAGAAGCAGAAATGAAATATGAGGGTGTTCGTATTGAAGAAAGAGCAGGTAGTACAGAGGCAACATCAGAGAAGCCTGCTAAACATCATCTTTATCCATCAGGAAGGATCTTGCATCTTGTCCCTGTACCTTCCTCTGAAAATTCTGATGATGCTGATGAGAAACGTGTCGTCTTGTATGAAACGCCCAGAGAGATGTATGGAAAACTCCGACTTTCAATAAGGATGACAGTTGATCATAAAACAAAGAGGTATCTGAAGGTGCTACAACAATTAATCAATCAACTAGAGAAAGAGAAGTCCCATTATGGTGCATGATAAGCCAAAAAATGGATGTGAAAGGTTCAAGAAGCTAAATTAGTTTTTTTTTTATGTTTGTTGAGTGTGTTGCAGCTGTAATAAGTTTTATTCTGACACTTTTATGTGTAAGTTTGTTGGCTGGTGAAATTCATGACACTTATGTTCTTCCAGTACGAGAAATAACTGAATGGGTTTTCTAAATTTTCCAGCGGTTCTGTTCATCGCTAAAAATTTGGTTTTTAAGAAAGCGAACTCTCAACGCTTAAACAGTTTATACATTCTGTCCATTCTGACATTGTTACTAATTGGTGGAGCTTCAAATGTTAAATTTCTATAGCTTGTTCTTCCCGAATCTTGTCATTATTTTACTTTCTTTTATTGTTTGATTGACCGAATGTCAGTTTTGAAATTCTACATTGTTTGACTTCTTATTATATATTTTGTGTTTCAAGTTTTCCTCTCTATGTCGAAAGTGGGGAAAAGAAAGTCAATTAATTCTGGTCTTAAGATTAAGTACATATATATTTTAGACATTTTTTTTTCATTTACAACATTTCACCAGTTGTTAAATATTCGTGCGGTGTTATACCCTTACATATAATATATTTGTTATTTTTCTGATAAAAAAAAAATACTGTAGTGACAAGTAGTAGTCTTTTATGCTATTTTTTTTATCAGAAAATTCCATAACTAGTATTTGCGATGATTAACATGACTGAAATTTTCTCTCTTCCAGACATGTTTTGTATTCCGATTTCTATCATCATTTTCTTGACATTATTGAATCGTGTCTAACTCTCCTTACCATAAAAAAAAAAAAAACAACAACTTGTTTGATTTTGTATATATTATGGTTTCTCTCAACTCACAAATCCTTAAAAAAGAATACCAATTTTTATTTTTTGAGAGAGCATAAAAGAAAAGAAAACATGTTATTAACATGAAAACTTTATTGGATGGCCCTACAAAAAGAGCTCAAACACACAAATACAACTCTTATTCTTTAGCAGAAATTAACATTCAAAGAGTTCTTCTATATAAGAAACTCCTAAAAAACTCTTACAATATGTTACCAACATATTCAACAATAACAATTCTAATATATGCTCATAAAAACGAAAATTGAGGATTAGAATCAAGAGCACTAGTTTTAATTCTAAGGCTCCGTGAGCAAATTAGTACCAATTACTTTTTCATTTACTTTTTAATAATTGGTTCATGCTCCACGATATTTGAATCACTCTTTCTCTAGTTTATTGATTAATTGTTGCAACTTCTTCAGATACTTTTTCGTGGGATGATCCAGTATCATCCCTCTTGAAAATCTGAGTTTTCAATACAGCTGTGTAGGCGTTTGATATAAGCAGACATGTTTGTCATCAGCATCACTGTGGTTTGAGTTCGAATTTTCAGAGATCTGTGAAGTGACCATATGCATGATCCTGCCTGGTGGATAAAGGCGTCGCCTAGCTGATGTTGTATCTTGACTAACACTATCTTCAGTGATATCTTTCTCCTTAGTACATTTTCCCAATTCAAGATTCCCCATTTGATTCAACAATTTCTCTTCATCATCATCTGAGTCATCATTGTCAGATCCTTCACTGCAAGAATCGTATTCATCATCATCAATAGATTCTATGAGTAAGAGCTCTTCAGTTAAAAAAGGTTCAAAACTTGTCCCAGATGACCCAGAAGCTTCACCCAAGTTATCTGACAATGTGTTAATGTTCTCACGTTGGGACCACGGTAAAAAGGAGTGTTTATGCTTCTTCACAACCTTTAGGCACAGAGAAGGATCAGTGTTGTATAAGATAATTAATAAGATCACCGAATCAATTAATTGTAAACTCTCGTTAGTGTCTAGTGAATACCTATAGAACACAGTCTGAGATTTCAATTTTAAATAAATATTATAAAGAAGGGAGCTTGAAGCTACCTCGGTGCAACAGTTTACTGCAAGTTTTTTGCAATGGCTTTGGCAGTAGATATTTTACCCTTATTCCGACCCTGCAAATTATTCGATCAATACCTAATCACAAAAGCTTACGATTGTGCAAAGAATGAAACATTTTCTATGACATATCATCACGAGAAATTAACAAGTGACAATTAATATTGTAGGTTGTTACCTCAGCAATGAAATCATGAACAGAAGAAGCCGACAGTGTTGGCACTATGTCAGAACCATTTACAATGGAAATGATAAAGGGTTTTCCGAACTCAGCCAACTCCCATGTCATACAGGCAGCTGCAAAAGTTACAATTATGAAACTCTTAACGTCTTGTTGCAAAAGATCATGTAATTATTTTAATTCTAATACATAACCATACAAATTAGTTACTCAACCGAACATGTGTTAATTAAAGAAGTGTGTATACCTGGGCCAAATGTGACACAAGTTGTTGAAGAAAACTGTTGAATTTCTCTAAGCTTAAGAGTCAACAGTGCAGCAGTACCACCACCTAAGGAGTGTCCCACAATCTATATATATATGATAGATGGAAATATTATTATTATTATTATTGATGAAGAGCTTTAAGTAGTACAGGAATGCAAAGTTCTCCAATCCAAGAAGCTGCAGCATCCATACCACGGTGTGCATGTCCTGAAACCTTGTTGTGATTGAAAGAGACAGGAGCACACAGTGCATCTGTGAGAGTGTCTTTTATGCTATGCGTTCCACGGATGAACACGAGTAAACATTTTGATTCTTTATCACGTATAACCGTGAAAGCGGGCATCAGAAACTGACATTCAAAATTCATTTTCAGTTCAAATGGCCAAACGAAAATTCATCAACAATATTATAGTACTAATTAATGAACATACCCCAGATGTTCTCTCCGTATAGAGGACATCCTCCTCATCGAATCCACCAGCAAATCGAAATTGCAAAACGCGTTTTCGGCTGCCGAAAAGCATGGCACATCTCAACAATCTCTTCAACTCATATAACTCCTTTAAAATTTGACGGCCTTTCACTTCTGCACAATCACTTCTTTCTCGGCATTCACTTTCAATCGTTTTCTTACCCTACATAAAAATAAGCAAAACCTCTTTCAACAAGAAGAAACTTTTTAAAGAACCCCAACATAAATGGATAATAGGTAAGAACTAGGGAAGCACCTTGTCCAACACTGCATGAGCGATGGCTCTGTGCAAGTTGAAGATGTGGCATCTCTCGGTGTAAAAAAACAACATTATGGCTTCTGCTAATATCAGTATTGCCTGCATCAAATTTTTGGGGGCTTCAAGTGCCCTTCGTTCAACCCTCGCACAATAATTTCTATTGTTCGTCGCCATTATTTGCGAGCAAGAAGAGTTAAACAAGATACTAGAATGTATCGTGGCGTTGGTTTGTGTCTCATCAAGTGCCAAGGAGACTGAGACCTTATATAGGAACGCGTGATGCAAGTGGTTTTAACTGTCTGGGTCGAATGAAGTGCAAGTTGCAAGTTGCAAGTTCACTGATAAAGATCCCTTCTATTTATTTAAGATGGGTTGACTTCAACATTATTCCACTGGGTCCCGGTACCAGATGTAGTGTTCACATGAAGGACATAGGTACGTATATGTAATCAATCTTGCAATTTGTCTTTAATTATGTTGCATAGTTCTTACATGGACCAAGTACTCTTTGAGTATTGAGAAACAAGTATCCAAAATGAAAATGCAGGAAGCATGCGAGTCCCTAGTATGTAAGAAAAAATATGGGAAAAATTGACGTTTCACATAACTTTCAATCCATTTTCAATTTTCAATCCATGCACGTCAATGATAAGATAGGACTAGGTAATACGCGTAACTCACAAAAGGTAAACATATCATATTTTAATCTTTCAAGTTATAAACTCTATTTTATTTGATTACACATTTACTCCAAATTTGAATCTTTAAACTAAGCTTGTTCTCTTATATTTAGTATTGATTAATTACTTTGTTTTTCTAAAAACAATAATTTGCTTTTATGTTTTCTTATTCATGAATATTTATGTCATGTGTATCTTAATATTATTTTTATTTTAATTTATTTCAATTTTATTATTAATAGTAGAGTCATGTAATTCAATAACTATGTAAAATATTAAAATAAGATTATTATTACAATATTAATGTTTTTTTAATTTTATTTATGTGAACTAACAGTTGAATAATCATTATATGAAAAAAGACTACCAAAATTAGTTCTGAACCAATTCGATTCACTTTTCGTAAGTTAAATACAAGGCAGATAAAAATATAACGAATCAACCTGTCTGAAAAAAATTACAAATTTAAGTAATGAGAAAATTACTCAAATGTTATTTTAAACTAATATATTAAATTTTAAATTTTGCTTGATCTTGCGGAATCAAACATATCTTACTAAAAAACTGAAAAGCACCTACTAACAAAATTCATTGATAACAATTAATATAAGTAGATAATGGACTATTTTTTACGGTTTATCGAGGATCAAATATCCGTCGATAATTTTATTGACGGTAACCATTACCAGTGATATATTGATCAATTCTATAAATTGATATTGATAAATTTCTATTTACTACCCCAATATCTAAAAGGTCAAGTGCGACAGTTAAATAGAAACCTAGACCCTTAGCACTTAAATACAAACAAGGAAGGACTCAAAACTTACCTCGATGATCTGTGAGCCAACTAATAATTTAGGGCTTCTGCACAATGACGAACTCTCCCTCGACGAAGATATAGCAAGCACAAACCTTCGACAACAACAAAAAACGGGTTTAGATTGCAATTACAATGGCTAATCTAGAATGCAAAAAGATATGAAAACCAAACCTATAACAGCTACCACTAAAACACATTTAAGTCAAGGTGATCCATTAAACCAATTCCAATTTGGTAGCAAGCATAATTGTAATAACAAATCAATTACAAACCAATTTCAAATTGGCAGCAAGCATCATTGGCAATCCATTAAACTAATTTCAGAACCAAAACAAGAAGGCAATCCATTCAACACAGACTTACCTCCATCACCCCTCCAAAGCCAGTTTAGGGCTTCTGGACAACCACGAGCCCTCCACCACCAGCAGCCACTGTGACTCAACGACCACCGTCACCCAGTAGGACCCTCGCGCCACCCTTGTGCCACCCTCGCTCCACCACTGTCGTGCTACCACCATCACGCTCGCACCACCACCGCCGCGCATTTCGCCAACAGGGTCACGCCACTAGCCCCACACCACCGCAACCAGCATCCATCATAGTGCCACCACCTGGGGTGTTCGGATTGAGGGTTGAAGGAGGTTTGGGGAAGGGTTTTTGGTGGAAAACGAAAATGGGGGCAAAGGGAAACAAGATTCTGATTTCATAAACTTGAAAAACTTACCGACGGCTATCGCCCGCTGGTAATGAGTGATGACGTTTATCGATAATATTACCAGCGAATATATCTATCGGTATCCATTGCCAACGACCATAGACCTGCCGGTAAGTATGTGTTTTATCGACGAATCATGAGTATTGGTAATAATTCATCGGTAATATAGTATTTTCTTGTAATGTTATAAAGCTATTATCTCAACACCACTTTTTCATTATTCGGTATCCATCTTCCATGCCTTCTTTTTCTACCATCAAAGGGGATACCTTCAAAAGATTCTCTAACGATCAAGTCAACACTTGATCAGAGATTCTTGTCAAATCTAAATTAAATGTAAAAGTAAACTCAAACTACCATTAAAAAAAATGTTTATAGGCGTACCTTGTTGACTATGGCCCATTCGAATGAGCAACAATTATAGGTCCATTGACCTTGAGGTCAATGGTCAACCTACCTGGGAAGCCAGGCTTGTCTTTGGCTAAGTCTTGCTTTAGCAAATAAGGTCTTTGGCGAATCTGACATTTGATAATTCGACTTGATGGCCCTTCACAAAGTATCTCAAGGTTGTCGTGTTGGTTGTAGGCTATCCAACACTAGGTGTCCGGTAACCAGTATCATGTATACTTGAGTTGTAGGCCATGATTAGTTGGATCAAGGGGCCTATGACTATACACACTACACCAGCCCCCTAGTTTTTTTATGCACGGAAGGCATACAAAGAGTGATAGTGCTCTGTAATTGAAGTGTGGCGTTGAGGTTCTTTCCCAAATGTCAAACTACAAATGGGCTCGACCACTTGAGTCTTGGTCGCATAACAATTACTTCAGCCATGAGGTGTCAGAGGATATCAATTCACTGAAAAGAGTATGTCATTGACTGCATCTGTCATGGCAAGGAAAGTTATGAGGACGATTTCTTCCATATATATACGAACAATTTTACGCAACTTCATGTCTCATTATCATTTGACGAGTTCACAATGGATGTTCTTCGCCTTGTAAATGTGACACCAATGCAATTGCACCCCAACGGGTGGGGATATATCAAAGCTTTCAAGCTAATCTTTATACTTAAACTCGTCCCCTGAGTGTTTTTTTGTATTTCTATTTCACACATCCTCAGGAACTAGTGGCGTGGGTTTCACTAATATGAAAGTCGAAGGCTTCATTATTTGATCTGTATTCACACTTTTTAAAAAAAATTTAAGAAGAGATTTTTTCATGTGGTGATCAACTAGAGTGGTCAGTTTCACTTTTATGATGATAAAGAGAACAAAAGGTTTATATTTACTAAACCGACAACCCTTTATGATACTAAGAATGAACCTGGGATACCCTGTTTGTGGAGGACCGAAAAGTCATAAGAGTGTTGGAGAAGTTACCCCAAAGGATGCCAACCTAACATATTGTTAGAATTTATTTATGCAGTAATCCAATTTTTTGAGTTTAAGGATGAGTGTAAAGAAAATTTGTTATATTCGAATGCTTTTTGAACTTATTTGAGTATTTTGTTGTGTTTACAAGCTTCATGGCTCATGATGTTAAAAAGGTTGGGAAAGAGGATGACTTGTTCACCAATATCAAGAACATGAACCAAATGGAAGAGAAGTCAAGGAGACGCGAAGGACCAACATATGTATCCTGTAGGAACCCAAGCCTGACATCCAACGTCCGGGCTTTGGAAAGAAGAGATCGATACCCATGAAACTGACGGGTATCAGTAAGGAAAGAAAAAGATTAAGGGTCGAGCTCTTGGGCGAGGGCAAATATAACGTTGTAGGGACCTCAATTGGATTTGGGGGGGGGGGATCTTTGAAATAAGTGATTTGAAAGGCCCTTTAATCTGTATGCACTAAGGGGAGTTTCTATTGACTTGGTAGGCATGAAATGAAAGTGATAAATGAATCCGAACCTAAATTTTTGTTTAGAAGGCTTTTGGAGTTCTAAAGTCGGGTCGTTGTGCTTAGTCGGCAGATATTGAACATAGTCCAAAAGGAATTGAAGGGTTAAGGCAAGAAGAAGCTAGTTGAAGACTTTGCTACTAAAAGGAAGGTCCGCAAAAAAGAGCAAAAGTCATCGATCGATGAGAAGAAGAAATGGGTCGACAAGAAGAAATTGTTGGAGGAAGAGGTTCGGTGCATGAAGATATGAAAGGTCCAGTGCCTAGAGTCTGAGAAAAAATATAAGAGCAAAAGTGAGAGAAGGTGGCCAAAGCTGAAGTGCCAGAGCTTTATAGTCACGTTTTCAATGAGCACAAGAGGGGTTTCCAAAAAGCCCTTCGCCAAGCTGATTTCCTCTATAAAGAGGTTTTGACAATCGATACTCGGTTTGATGTCAACATAGATATTTACGAGGGGCGAATACTCAATGTAATTGAGATTGTTGCAATGAAGCGGGCTGCTAAAGAGGTTGAGAGAAAGGTTGTCAGGAAGGTCGAGGATGTGGCTGCCGAGCAAGATGTCAAAGAGGGTTATGGGGAGGACGCAATGCCTAAGTCCTTCTGCCCAAACTGACCCTATTGTAATAGAAGACAATGATGATGAGATAAACCAATAGATAGCTTTTATGACTGAGAAATATTTTTTAGTTAAGTTTTTTTTTTGTAGTGTAGATGGCCAGGTAGGCCTTGTTCAATAGATATAGTCGGATAGGCCCTCCTTTTGGTGTAATGAACTTCATGAATGAATAAAGAACTTTTGCCTTCATATGTTTCTTAATTTTGCTTCAAAATAGTTAAATGACTTGTATTGCTTCACATTTTGTTATGGTTGTATCGATACTGACAAGGTAGTCGGGTGGTCTTGTAGGAAGTGTTCAACAATGACCGATTAAGCAAGCGGTAGGTAATTTGTATAGAAGGCTTAACCTAGACTCACAAGGTAGTGAGTGTGAAACTGCATGGAAGGTTTGACCCTGACTCACGAGGTAGTCAATGAGGAACTACATGAAAGGTTTGACCTAAATTGACGAGGTTGTCCGTAGGAAACTGTATGAAAGGTTTGACCTGTAACGACGAGGGAGTCAGTGGGAAACTACATGAAAGGTTCGGCCCAGCCTGTGAGGAACTTTATGAAAATATTGACCAAGACTGACAAGGTAGTCTTTGGGGAACTGTAAGAAAGGTTCAACACGGATCAACAAAGTAATCGATGGAGAATTGCATGATAGGTTCGACCTGGACCGAAGAGGTAGTTAGTGAATAACTGCATGAAAGGTTCAACTTGGACCGACGAGGTAGTCGGTATGAAACTACATGAAAGGTTCAACCTAGACTTACATCATAACGAGTGGGGAAATAAGATGCCTACAAAATAATTGAAGGAAACTGGTGCTAATAAACTCTCATTTTATTAAGTGAGGTGTCTCTCAAGAATCATCTTCGTGCTACGCCGCATGCGTGACTTCTACAGGGAGGTTATGTGCGACTTCTATATGGAGATTTCCTTCCACTTCGAGGGCTCCGTCATTCCCTTTGTCAGCAAGATCGCCCCCTCCGCTACTAGCGTGCTGTTCAAGAAGTCAAATTTAAGTTCGAAGCACGTGAAAAAGGAAGCAACGATGACCATATATAACAGCGCTAGTGAAGTTCAACAAGAGCGTGTTCATCGGGTTGGTGAGGATGGTCCCCAGCATCAATGTTTGGGTAGCGATGGGTTTTGCGTGCTCCATTCGCGTTATATCGTTGTCGGTTAATTTCATTTGAAGTCCCTCAATTGATGCGATTCTGCACAGTGGAATCAGACATTCCAGCCAATACAACTGGTGTTCAAAGATCATCCGACATTGAGGTCAGAAAAAACATCATGGAACTTATCAATAATATTCAATGTATCTGGTGGGATGGAATCTTTTCTAGTTGTCTAATCATGTTAATTGAAAGAAGCTTTTACATTCGTGTAATGTCTCATATATATACAAGATACGATCTGAAGCACTTTCAAGTTGTATATTTGAGTAGTTAACTGGAGATCGATAATGGGCACTCATAAAAAAGTATCTCAAAGCAAGTGGATGGTAAATGTATATAACCTAACGTATTGTGAAAACATTTCCCAAAGATTTTGACATCTTCACAGAATCAATTGTAACAAAACCATTTTGCATTCATACGCTTATATCACTTTTCGTGCAAGCAGCACAACTCTGAGCAATTTCATTCTCATGGTGAGGAAACACAAGATCAATTCCTCCATCGTGGATGTCAAAAGAGTAGCCAAGATAAGTTACACTCATGGCACTGCATTCAATATGGCACCCAGGTCATCCAGGACCCCAGGGACTTTCCCAAAATGGCTCCCCAAGCTTTGAAGACTTCCACAAAGCAAAATAAGCACGATTTTTCTTCCTTAAGTCAATTGCAACCCTCTCACCAGCTTGGTGCACCCGTTATTAAGAATCTTCTCAATCTTATAATGATTAGGGCTTGTGCTCCGAGACCTTTGGTTCCACAGAAAGGCGGATTTCCAGTAAGTATCTCAAACAGTAGAACACCTACGCTCCACCAATCAACAGCCTTATTATGGCCCTTGCCAAGAACAATTTCAGATGCCATGTACTCTAATGTACCACACATCGAATTTGATTTTGTACTACTCTCTTCAAATTGTTTTGCTAAGCCAAAATCAGTCAACATAACATGGCCATTAGCATCTAGTAGAATATTTTCAGGCTTCTGTGTATTATTCCATTTGAATGGAGATGAGAAACTGCAGAAACAATCTCCATAGCATATATGCGTGCTAGATCCTCTCTGAAAAGGCCTTGGTGATAAAGCAAGAACAACATCAGTACTCTCAACACAAGCACATTATGACTCTACAATTTGAACAAAAGAAGGTCACAAGGCATTAAGCACTAATATCAGACATGATACATCCTAATATGGATAGCTCATTTTTTATCTTCAATTGTTCAATCGAAGACCATCAAACAGTCTTGTTTGTGCGGCAGTCTGGCCTTATAATTTAAACTAGCTTAATTTTATTAGCTACATTTTTCTGACCATTCAAAATCGAATTGTTATTTTTCTTAAGTGCAAATGAAAGGATCCCTGCATGCAAACCACTTGGCCAACTTTGAGCAACCAGTCGGCAGGGAACATTTTTCAACTCCTATCAGGCCCTTCACAGGTGGTCAGGGAACATTTTTCAACTCCTGACTTACCTTCAACCCGTCGGCAGGGAACGTTTCTCAACTCCTGTCGAGCCCTTCACAGGTGGTTAGGAAACGTTTTTCAACTCCTAACTTACCTTCAACTAGCCAGTAGGGAACGTTTTTCAACTCTTGTCGAACCCTTCACAAGTGGTTAGGGAACATTTTTCAACTCCTGACTTACCTTCAACCAGCTGACAGGGAATGTTTTCCAACTCCTTCCAATCACTCAGAAGTGGTTAGGGAACTTTTTCAACTCCTGCCTTACTTAACGACTGGTCAAACGTACAACAATATACAAAGAGACGTGTCAAAGGTAAAATTAATCCACATCGAAAGCATACTACCTAAAACTCCTTCGCACATTATATCGTGCTCGGGCTTGGGGGGCTTGTTTACTTTATGACCACTCGATCAGCCAAGGACCGAGCGATCGACCATCCAGCAAGGAACCTACCGATCCAGAACAGTCATTAACTGATAATTAATCTAGGCAATAATAGTAATTAATGGACACTTAAGGAGAATAATAATCATTTATTGGTCATTAATAGGTCAGACCTAATGGTAAGGTCATTATAATATTTATAAATATATGTCTTATGAAAAAGACAGACATCCCCACGACTAGGATAAGGAGAAAAGAAAGAATAGTGTAACCTAGATAATGGAGCGGACAACTTTGAATGTTTTAAGTTAGGAATCTCAACCATGCCGAAACATTTTATCATACTTAAAAGGTCTATTTTGTACTAATGATTATAGGGTATTTGGAGCATGTATTTAACTTTTATAAATATCTTTATTTAGTATATATTCGACTTGTTTAAAAATATATTTCCACCCAAAGTTTGTTTATCATATAAATCATTCTTTGACTTTTAGACAATAATATTTAAAAAAGAAGAAAATTAAATAAGTAATAAGTCGTTATATTTAAAATAAATAGAAAGCATACGTAGTTTAATTGGCTGTGTTTAGACCTCTTATATTTTGTACGGACACTTATAAGGTACATCTTGAACCAGTTCTATAATATTTTACTGACTAATTAAAAAAATATAAAACATGGGCGTTCATTAAGCACATGATAAAAGGAGAAAAAAAATTTATAAACAAAATACTCCGACAATAAGAAAAAATAGTATATAAAAAATGAACATTTTCTATTAAGAATCTTCAAAACATATAAAATTGGATAATACATAAATAGTAAATAAATAAGTTTGAAATTAAAGATGTATTAATTTCTTATGTAAGTTTGTTTATGATTTGTTCATGTCAAATCTTCTTCTCGTCTATTTTAGGATAGAAGAAACTATAAAACTATCATTATTAATTGTTATGATCATTTTGTTTCTTTAAGTCAACTATTTAATCCTGAAAAATATCTTAATTATTCAATAAAAATATAACAACAAAATTAATTCAAATAAAATTGAATTTATTAAATATTATACTATTATAATTGAATATAGATTTATTAATTTATATTCTAATTTAAACTAAATTTAAAATTGTATCTGTATTTTAATTCCACTTTTCTTTTTATTTAGCTTGAAATTTTAAAAATTTAATCCACATACATGTTTTCTTATCTATACGCCAATCAAAGGAATATATATATTACTTTACTATATTATCAACATTCCTATAATATATGCTTATTTTACTTATAGGATATAAAGTAAAAATTGTGAAACATTTACCAAGTCAAGGGTTTACCCAACCATCACCATTGGAAACTTATTATTTTAATCCACCTTGCTGCCTTTTTTATATCATAGTTTGTTTTTTTTTAATAGGCTTAATATGAAAATTCTTATGCGAAGTTGAACGAACCAAATTGATCTGATTTGGCAAATAAAAAAACAAGAAAAAACACCAATAATGTATGTTAGTTTATTTTCATGCTAGCTCAGTGCATCATTGCACGTATTTTAATTGAATAAAATTACCATTGTCCTGATGAAAAAGAGAGAAAAAAGAAAAAGAAAAGTCTCGTCAACTTCAATCCTGCTTTACTTTATTTTTGTTAAAAATAGACCGGACTAATTCTTGACAATTCGTCTAGTCCAATGTGTTTGGAAGTCAACATTAATATTTATCTTATAAAAATAGTTACAAGAATATCAAAAGAAAATCCATCCTTTAAATTAAATCGAATTGAGAATCCAATTATGAGGACAAGGAAAGGTAATCATTTAAAGCCCACTGCACCTTCAAAAATGGTTTGATTAAAGTTGATAAAATTAATTTTACTTCAATGAAAGGATCGTGGTTGTTGATAAAACAAACCAAGAATTATGTTATTTAAAAAACTACAAATTACCTTTGTTTCGGGTACGAGGTCGAGTCAGTTTAAACACCTACACAATTTCTTCTTCGATATCGTCTAGTAGCAACTCCTTCCAGTCTTCGTCTTCACTCCACCGTCTGGAGGGGTGGGTACCTACCAAAAGTTCTCTGATACTTAAGTCAGCAAATTGTCTGTACCGAAGTTCAAAGCAATGGTATTAAATGCACATTAAAATGCGATCATCTACCTCTTACCTTTGACCTATATTTATAGTTTTTTTCAGCTCAATACCCCTAGTTACCATTTACCTTAATCCTCATAAAGTAAACTTGCTTGTGGAACTTGCCATCTGGCATTAAAGTTTGTTCCTTTCAATGAATAAAAAGTGGTTTGAATTATTAAATATTTAAGCATATCCCTTTTATATAAGTGAAACACTAAGGTTTTTTTAGAAAAAATTCTTACAAAATGATGTCACAAATTTAAAGATGGACAAGGCAAAATTTTAAATTCTATTTAATCTTACAAAACTAATTTATAATAAGAAACTAATTTATAATAAGATGGTGTTTATATCCATTTATATATATATATATATATATATATATATATTATAAATTTGTTTTATGTTTAGTTGATGCGAGATCACATACTTCTCACATTTACATATATAAATATGAAGTGTAAGACTAAATACTAATCAAATGAATTTGATACTATTTTAAGCAGTGAATTTTAAACCTAATTCAATCTTCCAAAATTGGTTTGTAAGATGAAATTTACATCCTTTTTAATGGTATAAATTGATTTTATATTTTGTAGATGTGGATTGAATAACATAAATGAGGAAATGACACCAAGTAAACACATTCTTTTCCATTGTTTAGTCATATCTATGTCAATTTTAACATGCTTATATTTTATCATTCTTAATTTCAAGATGAATTAGAAATTTAATGATAAATGTCTAAAATAGGTTAATTTTCCATATAAATCTCACATTTATTATGCCTTAATTACTCATATTTTATAAGTAAACAATCTCTTTTAGCTTATAATTATAGAATACGGTATTGAATAACGAAAAAAATAAGAAATTGATTATTTTATGATGATTTAAAGCAATTTAATAATGGATATTAACGATGAATTGACAACTCATTTTAACCGATTTAGATTGATTTGGAAGGCTGGTCTGAAACTCTAGTCTGATCAAATAATCTCATAATAATTAAAAGTTCCCATTTAATCAAGAGGATGAAAGACTCATGCACTTAAGGAAACTTTTCATTCTACAAAAGTGGAGGAATCGCACTATGTTTGAAAGTTCTTAGGTTCTAAGTTCCAAGAATAGGCCTAAATCTACCTTAAATGATTGATAATTTGCATAGTAAACAGACAACATCAATAGTGGTGCAACTAAAGAGGATGAGATGAAATTCAATCATAGCGTCGATTCTACTTGATCTATATAATATATACTACTTTCAATATTTTCATACAAAAATCCCGAAAACAAACAACCAACATACTTGCTAAATCCATTGGGATACAATAACCTCATTCCATTATACAAAAACTAACTTGGTGTTAGCCAATAGGTCACAAGTTGAATAGGGGTGGCAATGCAGGTCAGCCTAACCCGTTTAGGCCTAACCTACACATGGCCTACAATATGTAGGCTGGACTAGCCCGTCCACATAAAATATGCAGGATACAAATATTTATTTGCCCTGCATTGGAATTGGCACGCAAGCCTATAGGCTGACTCACATACTTGACTTGATTTTTTTTATCAATTAATGGAAAATTTGATACTCTACGAAATTTTCTTTTATTCACCTTTATGTAGTGGTTGAAAAATTTTCACAATTTTCATAACTGATTCAAAAGTTTTAGCAAAATGAAGTGGTTGAAATTTCATATTATTACATTCTCATCAAACTTAGTAGTCATACATGAAATAGTTGGGACTGTTATGTGAGTGTTTCTGCAAGACAAGAAGAGATGATGAATGAGACACTTAGTATTGTGCTTCACGAGATAAAGAAGATTTAAAAAGCAGAAAATGAACACAAAACAAATAATGAGTGAGTGAGATGCATTTTGGGAGAAAACAATTATGGTTTTAAATTGTTCGCATGCACACGGGCCACCCTATCCCGTCATAAGCCTGCACAAGCTATGAGTTATGCGGTTCGGACTTATAAGGGCCAACAGGCTCAAAACCCCAGCCTGTGCTGCATCTCTTCATAACAAGCTTGTGGACTGGCTCGCCTAATCCATCCACATTATCACTACTCTGACTTAATCACTTTTAAAACTTAATACTGTGTGTGATGTTAGGACTTCTAAGACTTAAGCCTAATAAACATAAAAATCTTAATCCAAATTTATCCTATCATCTAACATTATGTTAAAAAGAGTAAAATAAATAATATAAAAAAATAACATAAATATAATATCTAAAAGTTTTCAATTGGATACCGTATCGTTATTGTTTATATAGATTTGTTTTCGAGTACAAAATGTCAAACTAAAAAAAACAAAAATCATCTGACAACAAAAGAATCCAATTTTTTTATTCAATTACACAATGTCAAGGAAAAACAGTATTGTTATCTAACAGAAGCTAAGTATGAAATATTAAATAAAAAAAATAAGATTTCTCATAAAGGAATTCGAATTATGGAACTAAATTTAAAACAGTAAAAGGATCATTTTCTCAACGGTTATATACACTAGTACAATAAAGAGTAAAGGCACCGGTTGTAAATGTTTATAGGACTCGGTTCTACAACCGAGACATTCGGAGGCGAAGTAAAATGGTTAAGTTTTATGCTTCGGTTATGGACCGAGATAAAACGAAACAGAAATATGTCTCAGTTCTTAGATAACCGAGGTAATAACGTGTGTGTGTGTTTTTTTTTTCCAGACTTTTCTCGTTCATTCATGCCAACCAAACTCAATTTGCCATTCAGCTCAAGAATCTAACACAACCAAGAAAACCATAACAGAAATCAAACAAATCCCAGTATTACAACAACCAATAATCAATATCAAAAATCTGTCTACAGAAGCAGCAAACATCATGAACTCACCAATGTCCAAATTACAACCCACAAATTACAAATTACAATGAGAAAAAACTCAGATTCAGAAACTCAGATTCAGAAACTCAGATACAGAGATATGAAGATGGACTTAAGCTGAAGAAACTCAGAAGCAGAGACGAAGATGGACTTAACCGGAGCATCTCCGACCACCAGAAGCAGCGTCGTTTCCATTGTCACTAGGAACCCCGATTCCTCTGTCGCAGCCTCGAAAACTGCATCTTCCCCACCGGAGTCGACGCCGGAGTTGCGCACGTCGGCATTCGGCACTTGCTCTCCTCTCGGTCTTTTGTTCTCTCCTCCAACCTGAGAACCCTTGTGGAGGAAGTGAAGCTGTTGGGGTTTGACCCTCTGAAGGTGACCTTTGCTGTGGCCTCCTTCCGCGAATCCTCCGTCCACCGCCACAGATCTGCCCTCCGCCCCTCCATGCGCGCAGATCTGCTCTTCGACCCTCCATGTGCCCAGATCTGCCCTCCGCCCTTCCATGCGCCCAGATTTGCCCTCCGTCACCTTCCTTCGTCACCGCTGCGTCGTCGTCGCCGTTGCGTTCTCGTCGCCGCGTCCTCGCCGCCGCTGCGTCCTCGTCGCTGTGTCCTCGTCGTTGCGTCCTCGCTACCGTCGTTGCGTCCACCGTCGTCGCCCATCGCACATCGCAGGAGGAATATCGCGAGGCGGAGAAGAGGCAGAGAAGAGGCAGAGAAGAGAGAAGAGGAGAGGTGCTTTGGGGAAATGAGCAGGGATGGGTCGATTTAAAGCCCAATATGCCTCGGGTGCATGCCAACCAAGGCCGATTTAGAGCCCAATATGCCTCGGATCCATGCCAACCGAGGCCGTATCTTTGCTACGTGAGGATTATGTCTCGGTTCACTCTGATAACCGAACCAGTATCACTTTTAGACACCGGTTGCTTAACAATCGAGGCATATAATGCTTTTAAAATTACAAGACTGCCACCGCGTTTTGATATGCTTCGGTTCAGTAAAAATCGAGTCATAATGTACGAGTTAAAAACGTCATTTTTTACTAGTGATACTATTTATACATTATTGCATTACACGTCTCATTTGAAAGTTATTTTTTATCAAATATTACGACCTCAATTATCTTAAATTCCATTGAATTTCAAAATTTTTACCAAAATTTCAATAAATAAATAAATAAATATATATATATATATATATATATATATAATTGATATTAGCAATAATCAAAATGTGCTAATAAATAAAAGTTACTAATAATAAAATATTTGTCAATAAATTATTTGTTGATAAATTTTATCAACAAATATAAAATTTTGTCAAATTTTTTATATAGTTATTAATAGAAAAAAATATGTCAATAATTACCAAGAAAAAAAATGATAATAAATATTTGTTGGTTATCCATCGATAATTATCAAAAAAAAATTTATTATCAGTAAAATCATCGATAAAGAGTGCAATATGGTTCTTGTTCCTTTTTCCTTTTTCTTTTCTTTTGTTGTTTTTTTCTTTCTCTTCTTCTCTTCCTCTTCCTTTAGTTTAGTTTCATCATTAATGTTGCTAGTTCCTCTTCTTCTTCCTACTTCTCATCCTTCTCATTTTCCTTTTTTTTCTTCTTTTCTCTCTCTCTCTTCCTTTTTCTCCTTCAATACCACTATCATCTCCAAAATTGTCATCGTTGTTGCATCATCTTTCTCCCCGTATTTCTTTTCCTTATTCTTCTTGTTCTCATCTTTTTTTCATACATCTCTAATTAATCTATAAATATATTTCATTAGATTAGGGAGAAAATTAGCATTGAATTTATTGACAAATTTTTATTAATAATCAAAATTCTATTTCATTGACAAATTTACTCATAAATTTTAAAAATTAAATTATCAACGAATATTACTGCAATATTCAAAACTCAAAACAAGAAATAAAGTGTTATTTTGTTGACAGAATTTATCAACGAAAAAAATTCGTTGATAACAACAATTCTAGATTACCTACACAGTTTACTCATGAAATTTGCCAACAAATATTTAATAATGGATATTTTCATTAGTATTTTAAATTTTACTTTACCAACAAGTTTTACCAACGAATTTATATTCATTTATAAAATTAGTCAATAAATTATGTTTTATTGGTGGATTTAATTTAATTTGTAAAATTTTGTTAATAATTAAATAATTTCTTTAAGTAATAGAGTTGAAGATGAAAATAATTTTTACTTTGAAAATATGAATGTGATAATCAAACTTGTACTTGTTCTATCTCAATATATTTATGTTATTTGAATAAATCGAAGGTTCTTTTTATTTGTAGGATTATTATATTGTATTAGGGCGGAGGATAGTCAAATACAAAAATATTTAGTTCAGGAAGTTCTTTCAAGGAAATATGTCAACATGATTTTTATCTTCTTGTTTATGTTTGTACATATATCAAGTTTTTTATATGGGTGGAAGAAATCCAATTATTGTCTTGTTTATATATATTTGTTATTGTTGAAAAAAAAAATGTAATAGAAAGTCATTGACTTGTTATACTTAGTTTAATATATAAATTATACAGTGTGAAACATAAATTGACTTATATAATAGGAAGTCATTTGACTTGTTATGCTTACTTACTTTAACAAATAAATTATATATAGTGTGAAACATAAATTGAAGATTATAAACATAAATATTATGTGATGTTATGTGAAGAGAGTGTTGACCACTTTATGATGATGAAAGAATGACATTCAACATAGTTAAGCAACATCTTTGCTTGAAATTACCAAATTTTGTGAGAGTACAAACTTGAAGTTTTTTTTTTAATGTTTTCTGAATAACTTGCAAACTTATTTTTAGCTGATGAGGGACTTTTTAATTATTGAGATATCATATATTGTAATGTTATAACTAATTTCAAGGAAAATAATTAAGAGAAAACTAATCAAATTCTAGAAAGATATCTTTTTTCACCGTTGAGTTTTAAACCGACTTAAAAACTGCATTTTTTTCATATGTAAGTGCAGACAAAATCTTACTTTTTATATTATCCATAACCGTTGAATAATTACCATAAAAAAGTATTTATATATTTCGAGTTTACCTCTATGCTGAAAGTGGTGAAAAGAAAGTCAAACAATTCTAGCTTATGATTAAGTATATAATTTTTAAGCAGTTTTTTTTATTTCATTTACAACATTTTTCATCAATTGGTTTTTTATCAACAATAAATAATTAATATAATATAAGAGTACTTATGGTGATGCTATGATCTTTTTACATTCCTATCATTAGTACACATTAAACATATATATTTCATATGGTATATTTCTAAAGTATATAATAATCTTCTATTATACCATTGTTTAAGAATATTGGATTCATATATTTTCTTTCTTTCTTATACAATGTTTAACGCTATCATTCTATTTAATATAATATTTAGATTCATACTTGAATTAATACATCGTATCTAACATAAGTTTCATTTTAATACCCACTAAGTTTATGATAAAACAATTGAGACAGATTATCTCATCATATCTTCAAATTGTTAATCTTACATTTTCCAGGCACTTTACAGAGCTTGTTTTTTCCAGCATCGTCATGTTGAGGCCCCTAAAAAACTTCGTTTTTTCAATGTATGATAGTTGATAGAATTGTTATCTTACAACACATTATAAAGTGTCAACCCCACATTTTTCTATCAGCAAAAGAACATGTATACTAATATACAATAGACATTCTCGACCCTTTTACAAAAAACCAGCACGACAGATTTATCACCAGTTTGCAACACAGTATTGTGTTCTTGTGCTAAATTAAGTTTCAATTCCCAGTGTTCCTATACCTATATAAAACCATCCTTGGTGAGAAGCCAAAATTGTCCCACAAACATTGGTACAATACAAAATGTGTAACACCTTTTTAACCCAATTATAACTTGTGAATGATGCCACACACAACTTATCTGCTTTTGTATATATTATGGTTTCTCTCGGCTAACATATCCTTAAAATAAAAACTCTACCATTTTTTTTTTCTTTATTTGAGAGCTTAAAAGAAAAGAAAACATATGTTACAGGAACATGAAAACTTTATTAGATGGGTTCACAAATAGAACTCAAAGAAACACATACAACTCTTATTCTTTAACAGAAATTAACTTCAAAGAGTTATCATAACAAACTCCTAAAAAACTATTACAATATATGTTACCTATTCAACCATCACAATTAATATATACTCATAATAAACATACTTGAGAATTAGAATCAAGAGGATTAATTTTAATTCTAAGGCTCCACAAAATATTTGAATCACTCTTTCTCTAGTTTATTGATTAATTGTTGCAACTTCTTCACATACTTTTTCGTGGGATGATCCCGTATCATCCCTCTTGAAAATCTGAGTTTTCCATACAGCTGTGTAGGCGTTTGATATAAGCAGACATGTTTGTCATCAGCATCACTGTGGTTTGAGTTCGAATCTTCAGAGATCTGTGAAGTGACCATATGCATGATCCTGCCTGGTGGATAAAGACGTCGCCTAGCTGATGTTGTATCTTGACTAACACTGTCTTCTTCAGTGATATCTTTCTTCTTAGCATGTTTTCCCAATTCAAGATTCCCCATTTGATTCAACAATTTCTCTTCATCCTCATCTGAGTCATCATTGTCAGATCCTTCACTGGAAGAATCGTATTCATCATCATCAATAGATTCTATCAGTAAGTGCTCTTCACTTAAAATAGGTTCAAAACTTGTCTCAAAAAATCCAGAAGCTTCAACCAAGTTATCTGACAATGGGTGAATGTTCTCACGTTGGGACCACGGTAACAATGAGTGTTTATGCTTCTTCACAACCTTTAGGCACAGAGAAGGATCAATGTTGTATAAGATAATTAATAACATCACCGAATCAATTAACTGTAAAGTCTCGTTAGTGTCTAGTGAATACCTATACAACACAGACTGAGATTTCAATTTTAAATATATATTATAAAGAACGGAGCTTGAAGCTACCTCGGTGCAATAGTTTACTGCATGTTCTGCAATGGCTTTGGCAAAAGATATGCGAGTTCCAACTGCGCTTGAGATGTTTTTATCCTTATTCCGACCCTGTAAATTATTCGATCAATACCTAATAATAAAAGCTTACAATTCTGCAAAGAATGAAACATTTTCTACGGTAAATCATCATGAGAAATCAACCAGTTACAATAAATATTGTAGGTTGTTACCTCAGCAATGAAATCATGAACAGAAGAAGCTGACAGTGTTGGCACTATGTCAGAACCATTTACAATGGAAGTGATAAAGGATTTTCCGAACTCAGCCAACTCCAAGGTCATACAGGCAGCTGCAAAAATTACAATTATGAAACTATTAACGTCTTGTTAATACAAAAGATCATGTAATGATTTTAATTCTAATACAAAACCATATTGAATTAGTTACTCAATGTGTTAATTAAGGAAGTGTGTATACCTGGGCCAAATGTTACACAAGTTGTTGAAGACAATTGTTTAATTTCTCTAAGCTTATAAGTCAATAGTGCAGCAGTACCACCACCTAGGGAGTGTCCAACGATCTATACATATATGGAAATATTATTATCATTATTATGAAAAACATAGTAAGTAACACCAAAAAATACCTTGATTTTGAAGTGGGGGTATTGATGAAGAGCTTCAAGTAGTACAGGAATGCAGCGTTCTCCAATCCAAGAAGCTGCAGCAACCATACCACGGTGTGCATGTCCTGCAACCATGTTGTGATCGAAAGAGACAGGAGCACACAGTGCATCTGTGAGAGTGTCTTTTATGCTACGAGTCCCACGGATGAAGACGAGCAAACATTCTGATTCTTTATCACGTATAACCGTGAAAGCAGGCTTCAGAATCTGACATGCAAAATCCATTTTGAGTTCAAATGGCCAAACAAAAACTCATCAACTAGTAATTATTAATGAACGTACCCTAGATGTTCTCTTCCTATAGAGGACATCCTCCTTATCGAATCCTGCAGCAAATAGAAATGCCAGAAAGCGTTTGCCGGTGCTGAAAAGCATGGCACGTGTCAACAATCTCTTCAACTCGTATAACTCCTTTAAAATCTGACGGCCTTTCACTTCTGCACAATCACTTCTTTCTCGGAATTCACTTCCAATCGTTTTCTTATCCTACATAAAAATAGGCAAAACCTCTTTCAACAAGAAGACACTCCCAACATAAATCGATAATAGGTAAGAAGTAGGGAAGCACCTTGTCCAACACAGCATGACCAATGGCTCTGGGCAAGTTGAAGATGTAGCGTCTCTCGGTGTAGCAAAGCAACATTATGGCGTCTGCTAATATGAGGATTACCTCCATCAAATTTTTGGGCGCTTCAAGTGCCCTTCGTTCAATCCTCACACAATTATTTCCATTGATCACCGTCATTATATTTGTGAAGAAGAAAGCACGGCAGAATGGAGGAAGAAGAGTTAAAGAAGATACTAGAATAAATAGTTGGCGTTGGTTTGTGTCTCATGTGCCAAGCATAACCTTATATATATATATAGGAACGCGTGATGCAAGTGGTTTTACTTTTCTGGGTTGAATGTGTATGAGTAGGAGTTGCAAGTTGCATAGAAATGAACCACTTGAACAACAAATATAAATAAGAAGGACCACAACTTCTCTTAAGATTTTGGATTTTGGATTAAATACATAATGAAGTGTAGTTCATAGTTCATTCATAAAGATTCCCTCTAATTTCTTGCGTCCAATTATCTAAGATGGTTTGACTTCAACGTGCTGATGCTGGGGTTCGGGCGACTAATCAGTCAACAGGGTGATTGAAGAAGAAAAGAAAATTATTGCAATTGATGCCACTGGGTCCCAGATGTAGTCGCCACATGAAGTGGTAGGTAGTTATAAATTATCAATCTTGCAATTTGTCTTTAATTTTCCAACAATATTCAACTACCGTTGTACTTTTATGTTACACTGTTCTTCGTAACCAGGTGCTCTTTTAGTGTCATCGATCACAAGCACTTTGAGGATTGGGGGAGGAGACATCTTTGCACTCCCGAAGAGCTTTATGGGTTTATTTAGATTTTATAAATATCATTTTAAGTTTAAGTATGACTTGTTTAAAAGGTTTTGCTGACCCAAAAACCTTTTTATTTGCACAGTTTTAATTAGAAACTAAAGTTTAAAAGACAAGGAAAATTAAATAAGTAATAAGTGACTATATTAATTAAAAATAAATAGACAGTTTAATGGGTTGTATTTAGACACCTTTTATTTCTATGGACACTCAAGGTAGGTTAATTAGAAAAAAATAAAACATAAGTGTTCATACGAACATGATAAAAATGAGAAATAAAAAATTTATACACTAGTGAAGAAAGAAAGAATAACCTACGTCACAGATTTAACTCATGAATTTAGAGGATTTGATGTGAACAAAATGCGTATTAACAATTTTGTAATTAAAAGCAGTTTTTTTTTTCGGCTTCCAATTTAATTTTTCTTCATAATGTGTGAGTAATTTCTTCTTCGTCACTTCCTCTTTCCAATTTCACAAGAGTTGAAAATTATACCAATAACACCAAATAACTTTACTTTCTCATTGAAACATTCCTTGACAACATGAATGAATTATCTAAGTTCAACATAAATTTACCACGAGGTTTAGGTCTCAAGTGAATTTATGTCACCCATATTTATATCTGACTGTTAATAAAATTCGTAATAGATATGAAATAAATATTATAAATAAATATTTATGGATATATATATTTTTTATATCTGCATGTTAATAGGAAAATATAAATATCATGTTATCTATACCTATATTCATTAATTTTTAATTTATCAAAATACCTTTTATACACACACACACACACACACACACACATATATATATATATATATATATATATATATATATATATTTGATGATGTTGTATTTTTACAAATTCAAAATTGGATTGCTGATCCAAATACTAATTAAAGGCAACATGAAAGATAATCCAAAGGGAAAGGGTATCAGAGAACTAGTACATGTACACTTCTCACTACCGCCCGTACCCACTTAGCGTCGTTGACCTCGTTAGTTGTGATAAACAAAAATACTCCTAAATAATGAGAGAGAAATAAACATGAAAAAAATATGATAATTTTTTTTATTAATCTTCAAACAAATGATTATTTTTTCTCCCAAAATTAAAAATTTAGTCCTAAAATCTTAATTAATTAGTACAGAAATATCAAGTAAATTAAATTCAAATACATCTCAAAATTAATGTCAATTTTATGTCAATTAAATATAATTTAAACTAAATTACAAAAATTAAATCAATGTACATAATTCAATTAAATCTGGATTTGAATTCCAAAAATTCATTATATATTTAGATTGAATTTTTAAAATTTTAATCCTTATTACCTATCAATACACTAATCAAATAATCATTGCAAATGGTTGATATATATTACTCTATAATTATCAAATTCATATAAAAAAATGAAACGTACCAAGTCAAGGGTTTACAGACCAATGCACATTATTCTAACCATCAACTTTGGCAACTTATTTTTAATCCATTGCTGCTCTTTTTTTATTGGTTTACTTTTTTCTTTTAATAGGCTTACTATAAAAAAAAATTCATAGGAACTATTAATTCCTTGGTGAATGGGACGAACGCCATATGATATGGCTAATAAAAAAAACATCAATTTGATAGTAGTTCAGATATATTGTTTTTAATTAATTGAATGAAAGTAGCATTATAAAAGACACGTCAACTTTAATCTGCATTACTTTATTTCATTAAAAATAGACAGGATTATAATTCATGATCATTTGTCTGTTCCAATGTGTTTGGAAGAATAATTTATACAAAAATCAAATAAATAATGTAAACATTAATATATTTATCAGAAAAAATAGTCATAAAAATATCTAAAGAAAATCCATCTTTTAATTGAATCGAAGTTGAGTCTCTATTTAAAACGATAAGAAAAGATAAACCTTTGAATCCCACTATTAATGGTTAATTATCCAAATAAAACATGAGTAAAATTAAATGAAAATTAATTGGCACAAACAGAAAAAAAAAATTGAAAATTTAATGAAAAAACTGTGTTTGTTGATGAAAAACTCAAGAATTATGTTACTTAAAAAATTACAAATTAAAATGGTTTGAATTATCAAATATTTAGCATAGCATAAACTTAAGATTATACCTTTTATATCTACGAAATGTTAAGATTTTTATTTTTTTTTTCTGACAAATTAATACAACAAATTTAAAGTGGGACAAGTTTTTTTTTGTTTTTTATTTGGCCATTCTAACATTAATAAACATTTCATACGATGACATGATGCTGTGAATACTAGTAGTTTTTTTTATTGACAGTTTATAGACACTTGATACCAATATTGATTTACATATATATAGCAGTGCCTTAGTCAAAGTCTAAAATCTCATTTTACAATACTCAACAATAATAATCATTACATAATCACTAAATCTTTTATTAAATATAGAAACGGGATTTAAATTCTCAATTTTTCTGAAGCTTTATGTACAAACATGTTTAATGAAACTATGTTCGATTAAGTCATGAAATTCATATATAGAGTTTGGTTCCACTATTAGAATATACCTTGTTATATTAAGGCTTAAATGGTTAGTTGGTTTCTATGCAGTAACTTTTAGTTTATATTCGATTTAAAAAATATAGATATTGAATTTCTACGTTTGACTTTAATCCTATCCGTTTAACGGTATTAAAATTGATAACATTAAACTTACTGTAGAGCTGATCTGTGCAAGAAATGTTGACGTCACATTTAATTGACATAAAATCAGTTAAGTTGCCAGCCAATTATTATATTCTTAATTAGTTTCAAAGGGTCTATTCACCCCTATTTAATTTCAATGGGTCTATTCTCCCTCATTAAACTCTAATTCAGAATTTCCCTGATTTCTAATTTTAACTAAATAAGGATTCAGACTAAGAACCCTAATGTAATATCATAAACTTTTCCAAGCGTGACTTCTTCTTCTCGCAGATAGACCCAATCCTAGGTTGTCTTTGTGATCTCGCACAAATCAGGGAGGCTTTCTTCATTTTTTTTTTTTTGCGTTTCATGTTGGGACCTTTAGAGGTGACGACGACGACGACGTGGAGAAGGCGCGACTCCGACGAGTCTTCGTATTCTCCAGGTGGCTCGCGGTGGCGTGTTAGTCGTTCTTTCTCTTCCTCCTTTCTTTTCGGTTCAGGTTCTTTCGCGTAGGAAAGGGAGGTCGGCGCGACTTTGTTTCCGCGGCATGGTACTCCCTGTTCGTGGGGGTGGCAGTAGTGGCGTCACCGCAAGGTTTCGACTCTGGCGACATCACAGCTAGAGCTGTCAAAATGGGTCACAACCCGCAGGCCAACCCGGCCCACCACGGGTTTGAGTCGGGTTGGGTTTGAAAAAATTGTACTTTTTTTATGCGGGTCAGATTTCAACCCGGCTCATTTAAACCCGGCTCATGCGGGTTGAACCCGTGGTGGGCCGGGTTGGCCCACCAACCCACCTACCTAATTTTATTTTATTAAAATTTAATTTTAATTTTATAAAAAAATATTTATTATTTTGTTTTTGCTTGAAAAAATTATTTAAGGTCTTTATTTTCAAAATTAATTAAACACTTATGTTGGGAATGAAATTTGGGAATGAAATTTGTTTAGATTTGAATTATAGAAAGTTTGTAATTTTTTTTTATTTTTAAAAAATTGTAATTAAGTGAGCGAGTGAGCCAACCCGTTTATCCACCAACCCATGGTGGGTCGAGCCGGGTTCGAATTTTTCTGGCTCGCTAATAAATGAGTCGGGTTGGGTTGGCTCACTAAGTGACCAACCCGTGGTGGGCCAGGTCGGGTCGAGTCGGGTGGTCCGTTTTGACAGCTCTAATCACAGCATAGGGGTTTGTGCTCGCTGTTGGTGCGTCTCGCGATTTAGGGTTTCGTTTGGAGATTTTGGGGTTTTCTGTTCTTGTTTTTTATTATGATTTTAGGGTTTTCAGCTTTTGCGTGAAGAGCTCGTGATTCTAAGTGCATGAAGTTAGTGAGGGCAGTGACGACATCGCGTTTTGGGAATTGGGTTTTCTTTGTTTTTCCTTCGCAGGTGGTGGCTTAGTGATTTGGGATCCTTGATTTTGCGATATGGGTTTTTGGAATTGGGAATTTGAGCACTTTGTAGATTTTGGTGTATTGGAATCTAATTCCTCCAATAATTGTAGTTTTTTTTCCCTTGAATAATTTAGTTTGAAAGGAAGGATTTTTGGTTTCTTGATTGTTCTTCATGAATTTGTATTTTTGCATTTTGGGTTCCTTTGATTCGTGGATTTGGGGTTCATGGTGGTTGTTGGTGGATGACAAGTGGCGTTAATGGAGGGGTGGCGGATGCCGCCATCAGGTCGCGGTGGCAGCCAAAGTTTGGGTTACCTTAAATTATGAATACACATAAATTCAGTTAACGTGGTAGCCAAAGTTTGGGTCATAGTACCACTCGTGCTCATTCATTTATGTCAACTAACACTAGTAAAAAAACATCATTTTAACGCGCTATATACGCCTCGGTTTTACTAGAACTGAAGCGTATAAAAGCACGGTGGCATTTTCATAGTTTTATGGAAGTTATATGCCTCGGTTTAAAAAAAACGAAACGCAAGATGTCTACTACCTCGGTTAAGCCAGAAACCGAGGCATAAAGGTTCAATATATTTTCAAAATTGCCATTATACCTTTCATTTTTTATTATTTCCTTATGTAATAGGCACCGGTTAAACTGAATAACCGAAACAGTATGGTTATATTATCTTGGATATATTTTGAACCGAGGTAGTATAGGCGGCCCATATCCTTCTTAGTGGCCTTGAACTAGTGACCTAATCAAGGGTTCAACTTTATTTTCGTTTCAAAGCAGTCCATATCCTCCTCTTTCCCTCGAACGCGCACGAGCAGGAAGCAGTACAGGCTGAAGCTTCTTCCCTTTCTCTTCTTCCCTTGAACACGAACCAGGAGGTAGTACAAGAGAGTGTTGTGATGGAGGTGAGTGGCCAACGAAGACGTGGAGATACGCGGCGAGGCGAGGCGAGGCGCGGCGAGGTCGCGTCTGATAGCGGCAAGGCGCGGCGCGGCGAGGTCGCGTCTAATAGCGGCGAGGCGTGGCGCGGCGTGGCGCGGCGAGGTCGCGTCTGATAGCGGCGAGGCGCGACGCGGTGAGGTCTTCGATGGAGATGACTGCGCGAGGACGTTGGCCGTTCGCGGCGCAAGTTTCCTTCTCCTCCTTCCTTTGTTTTCGTGTGTTGGGTGCGAATGGGGATGCGATGACGAACAAAGGTGGCGGTGGCGCGTTGCGAGGAAGGCGACAACGGAGTGAATCGTTTTTCAATTTGACATTTTAGGGTTTCTAAGATTGAGAATACGAGAATTAGGTTTTTCATTTTCAGATTTGGGGTTTTTGTTCTTGTTTCTACAACTTAGGGTTTCAGCTATTCATCTAATTTTGGGGTTCCAGTTTAGTTATCTGAGTTTGTGAAACAACTTGTTATCTGAGTTTGTGAAACAACGTGGTTATGTCTTCGGATTGCAGAGGATATTCTCTCCAAGCGCGAGTCTTGTTTGTTCATCTTTAACGTTTTTCAGTTCGTGGTGTTTGAAATTAGAATCTGGAATTGAAATCAAAATCGAAGCACGCTAAAGAAAAAAAAAAGATCCTACTGCCTCGGTTCAGGTTCTAACCGAGGCAGTAGAGGCAAACAAAATAACTCGGTTCGTAACCGAGACAAGGAGTCTACAACTTTTTGTCTCGTCTGAATATGCCTCGGTTCAGGAACCAGTGCGTATGAGTAAAATTAACCGGTGCCATTTCCTCTTATTGCACTAGTGTAAATGGCACGTCAACATTTCTTGCACAGATCATCTCTACAATTGCACAGATAAGCTCTACAATAACTTGAACATTATCAATTTAAACAACCATAAACGGATAGGAATGAAGTCAAACAATTTTGATAACATAAGATCCAATGTCTACACTTTTAAAATCGGTACTAAACTAAAAATTACCACTTAACATAATGTTCAAGTAAACATTTAAGTCATATATTAAACTATTTAAATATCCATACGTATTTGTTAATATTAAATAATTTTTCTGTTTTATTTAAATAAATTCGTATACATTTAGACTGAGAATCTAAGCGATTTCTTTTTCATTTCAATAAAATAATTACAAAGTTAGTCAGAAAAAAGAAACGTCTCGTCAACTTTGGCGTTGTTTTGTTTTCTTCGTACTGCATTTCCTAGTTGGTTTTTAGTTCAATACAATACTAATTAAGTACCAGCATTGACCAAATTCAATTTTAATTGTATTTCTCGTGATTATAAAGGAAACATCATGCAGCTTGTTAATTTTTTATTTAACTTTTTGTGAGAGTTGTAACAGTTTATCTTTTAAATATTATTTTTGTTAAGTCGGAATTTGAGATCTATTGGTCAAATTTTAACATTAAATTTAATATTTAAAATCATTTTCTTTACTATTATTATTAAGTTTAGATTATTATTTTACCGGTTGAAAAATTCAAATTAACTAAAATAAAGTTAATTATTGTATATAAATAGGTTTTCTTATATTTTCAATTTGTGAAATTGTTTTCAAAATATATAGAAAAGACATACATATAATAAAGACGTCATCATGCATAATATAGGAAATCAGTCAAGAGTAATTAGAATTTCAGTCATCCTTAGAATAGTATGAATTGAAAACTAGAGTATTAGAGTTTCTCTCTGGAAATTACAGAGAATTTAAAACTTTAAATGCACTCAAGTTCTTCAAAATAATATGAGTTCATGGAATTAAAAGCTAGCAAATCTAAGCTGCAGTACTGTCGTCCCCATCAAGAGCTGCTTCCAAAGTGTCCTCCTCGCCATCTGCTCCCACCCAAGTGGATGATCATCGCAAAAGGAAACACATATAACATGCACAACCACAAGCAAGCAAGGGTGAGCTAGATATAAAATCATGTTATAACAGTCTCAGGCAACATGCAAATAAAGACAAATACAGTAAACTACACACACATGACTAGGATGATTGCCGAGCTATGGCGGGTTATGCACTCGTGGTGGCCTCTACTGATTTGCAAAGCCATTGTCAATGGGTTTCACCCTACCACACTCACGAGGTTAGTCCGTTATCACTCACCTTGGGCCATACTGGAAGCACCCAAGACTAGGACCTCCTGCTACTCCTCACCACATGAATCAATCCTCTCTACTTGAGAATGAAAGACCATTGGAGCGTCAGGAAAACCCCCAAGACTGAGCTACCATGCAATTCATTCTAAACATTACTAGGGCACCACCATGAATTTTCTCCTGAAAGACCATGGAATTACGTCCAACACTATAGGGCACCACCATGTGACCTCTCTTTGAGATCCATGGAATTACATCCATCAACCATACTAGTACAAGCACATATTTTTAACCACCAAACATGTTTCACATACTAACATACTTGTAATATAATCACATTATCACATCATACTATGCGTTGCAATCATCCCACACACTTTATTCAATCCAAAACAAGAGCAAAAGAGGTTGGAACCGAACACTATGAGCTTTGGTCGAGCGCTTAGGGCTTTGGCCGAACGGTATGACTTTGGCCGATGTTGAGACATCGGCAAGCGCACCGAATCGTTCAAGTAATAAATCGGTAAGTCCGAATATCGTTTTCCCAAGAGATTTGTTTTGATTCATTGATTGTTAAAGTTTACTAATTTAGCGATTAATAAACGTCTTTTTACAACACAAGTAAGATTTGCATACAGATGAAATTAAAGTGGTAAAAACAGTCGATTTAAAGTTCACTGGGGTTGAAATTCAAGTTCATCACTCCGGTAATTTTCTACTAACACAATTCCTCAAAATTAAGCATCGACATCCTAGGCGCATGCAGCCTCTGATCCCTCAGATGACAGTTCAGAATCATTCAAACTAAATTACTAATCCCTTAGCTAATTCAGTTATCAGATTTGCCTTAAACACAATGTCACAGATGACTAAAAATTCCATCCTATGTCTAGGACTTGAAATCCTTTAGCAGTTCTATCCTAGGTCTGCGGTCTCATACATTTCCCAATGATTTAACCGTTCAAATAGCTCAGATTCCCATCATAGGCATGAATAATAAAGATAGAACACATAATTCATACAAGATCATGCATTAATATAGAAATTACAAAGAGTTTCAGAAATGTACTCTCAACCCCGGTGAAATGGAGTTCTAGCTACACATCTGCATCTAAGAAGCGATAAACTATGGATTGTACGGTGGAAAGTGGCTATACACGAGCTTGGACGTCAGCAGCAGAGTCCCCTCTAGTCTCTTCACTCCAGAACTCCCTTCTCTGCCTCTGGTTCGCGTTTTTAAAGAGAAGGACCTTAAGTGATTTCTCGCTGGGCGAGAAGCCTCCACTCGCTGGGC
>JAHCHA010013123.1:320065-331122 GCA_027742795.1 Vigna hirtella | reverse complement strand
GATACCTAAATTGAAATTGCATGATTGAATGGTTTGAAACTGATTGTGAAGTATGTAAGGGGTGTGCTCTTATCTTGAAATTCAATTAAAGAAAGAATAACAAATGCAATGAACTAGTACGAGGCATTCACTTGTACTAATAATAACAATAAAAGAATTTGTGAAATAGTTGTTATGATATATGATTTGGTATGGACTGTATTATTTAGGTTTGTTGTTCCATGAAAGAATAATGAATAATTCTATTGTGGTTTGTTTTGGTATTTAATCCGTGAGTGATGAATTTGAAAACATAAACCATGTATAAGTGTCTCTGCCATTGGTTCTAATCAATCATAATTAGGGATGAGACATTTTACCATGTGTAGGTTTAGATTACCCTTTTCAGTTTAGTATGAAGGTTATTTTTTTGTAGATAGTATCTAGGATACCAGTCTGAGGTTCCCATTTCTTTTACACCATTTGTGAATCATTCAAAACTTAAGTACGTTTATATATGGTGAAGGAAACAAAGTCAATTTAGACTTACAACCTAGTATGGAAACTTGGATTCTTAAATTTCAATTACAAGTGCTTAGTTTGCCTTCAATAACTAAGAAATATAATCTCTGCCAAGAAAAAAAATTATGATCAAAACAACAGTTTAATAAGATAGTGGTTAGTTTAGTTAAAAGCAGTTAGTAAACAAAATCTGATATGTTGATGTAATTAATAAAAACAACTACTACTAATCTGAACACAACATTATAGGTTAACCTACAAAAGCTTGAAAAAATAACAATTAGCTTAAAACATCAAAGAAAGTTCAAAATCATTTCCTGCTTCGTATTAGATCATTGCTATGTTCGTAGTGTCATCAATTCCAAGAGTCAATTATGTGTTGTTCTGTTTTGTTCTTTAAATCCAACTCTGCAGAGTTAATGTTGGTTTGAAATCTGTTACTGCACTTTATTGTCAAAATTGTTACTGGTTTAAGCTTCTAGTGGTTGGCTTTAAACTTCAAAGTCTGCATCATAACAGCAATGATTACAAAGAACTGAAAGAACCAACAAAAGTGAGATTTATGAGTGAACAATGCAGTGACAATTTTATTTGGTGTTGCTCTTGATGTATTCAATTTTTAAACGTGGATTGGACTTGTTGCTGCACTAGAATTTGTTGTTTGAATAACATTCCAGCAAGCAATTTCACATGAATTTAGCAAAGTGCATTAACCAATTCTGCAGCTTCTTTAATACGTTTTATTTTCTTTCTTAATCTGTTCTAGAGCTAATCTTAGGTTTCACTTGTGTGCTAGCTTTTTTCAATACTTTTGTTCTTGCTTGTCTTACCTTGGCTGCCCTTGTTTTGTCAAAGTTAATCTTAGGTTCCACTGTAGTTTGGAAAAACTTTGTGTTGTGATTTTAGATATGTCTAAACTCTAAAATGATTTTGATAAGATTAGAAGCTATACATTGTCTAAAGTCTGAATTGGTTTTGTTGATGTCCCTCACTTACTTTGAAACTTTATTTTGGTGGTATGATGGTTTATTTTACTACATAATTGGCAATAGTAAGGGTTGATTTTTGGTTTATGCTTTTTCTGTGCTATTAGAAAGCTTGAACAAGTTTAAATTGGTGTTTGAAAGTTGCTATTATTAGTAAAGACATTTTCAATGAGCCAGCGCAGGTTTATTCTAACTTTGAAATTCCAATTGCTTTGCCTGAGCTGTTTATGCATTTAAATTCCTGTGATTTGCTGCACATTGATGCTATAGAGTCTATGATTGAAACTGATACAATTTTGAATGATAATGCTAAACTTCTTAATTCAGTTTCAGCCATTGAACCCATTGGTATAAATGTTGTTTTAAAGTCAAATGTACATAATTGCCTTGATGAAATTTTGAGTGATAATAGCTTTGAATTAACCTTTGATTCTGCTGATGATGCATATGTTAGTACTGATTTTGAGATGGAAACTGTGGAATCTGAGAACCTTATAGAGTTAGGACTAAACTTTGATCTAACACAGTTTTCTGAAAATTTCAGATGTGATTGTGAATCTGGTTCTTGCTCCATTTGCACTGAGATAAATTCTGTTACACAGCCAGAACTAAGAGTCCTAACAGATGCACCTAACTTTGAACTTGATTGTTGTGCAGAATTAAAGGAAGCAAAGAATGCTAAAAACACTAAGGCAATTATTTGGGAGGAGGAAAGTGCATAAAGGCTTGGAAAGATCTCCAGCCTAGTGCCACACACACAACAGCTGCCAGTGGAAGGAGAGATGTTGCTGCAGCAGAGAGCTGGGAAGGAGGAAGGCAAGGAAGCCATGGAGACACTGCTGAAAAGAGTGGCTGAGCATAGAAGATTAAAACCAATAAGCCATTTCTTTCCTTTTCTTTTCTATTGTAGTGATAAATTTTTGTTATTAGCTTGCATAGTCATAGATAGCATAGTTAATAATAGGATAGAAAATATGTTGTTCTACATAAAACTAAAAAGAATTAATTTTGATCTTTGGCCTATTTGAACAAATTTTCTTCTTAGTGTAGCTTGTAGTTTTAGTTTTCTTTTTCCAGCTTTATTCTTGTACATGTTGTGTTCAGTTTTCTTGATTCTGTTGTACATATTTCTTGTTAAATTCTAATTCTGCATGTTTGATCTGTATATATCTGTGGTTTGTCTGTGTTGTTATTAGGAAGCCTTACTCACTCACACATTGAGGACAATGTGCCTCTTAAGTATGGGGGTGGGAAGGTATAAATTTAAAAATACTTGTTCTGATGTAAATAATTGTGTTTAGCATTAGTTTTAGTAATAAAATAGGGATAATTTTTTTTTCTCTGAGCTGTTTTTCCTTTAGCTTAGGTCTGGTTTAGTTTTAAATACTTAGTGTAGTTTACTATTCTTGTTTTAGTGTGTAAATACCTTTCATAATCTGTTTTGGTTTTTTTAATAGGAATTAGCTAGTTTTTAGTTTTGATTGTTAATACTTCTTAGATTCTTTTACTTTCATTGATTCTGTTAGAACTTCTTTTAGGTTTCTTTCTTTTCCTGTTCCTATTTTCTCTTCCTTCTTTTAGTTTCTTGTTCTGTTGCTGTTTTCTTAGTAGTTATTTTAGATTCTTTTCATTTTCTAGGTTCTGTTTGAGCTTGTAAATTAGGATTTGCTGTTTTAAGATTTCTTTTCATTGCATAGGTTCTGTTTTTAGTCTTTAGCTAGAATTCCTTTTAGGTTCTTTTTATTTTAAGCATTGTTTTAAGTTTCTTCTTCTTTCTACATCTCTGTTTCAATTGGTTTAGATTTTGTTAAGTTCATTGTTTTAGGTATCTTTTGTTTCTTTGGTTTAGAGTCTTTTCTTTCTTCTTTTGCTGTTTTACTTTGTAGAGCTTTAGTTTAGATTCTTTTTGGTTACATTCTGTTCTGTGTTGCTTTGTTTAGATTGTTTATAGCTTAGGTAATATTGCTTAGGTACTTTTAGGTTCTTTCTTGACTCTGTTTCACATTTCATTCAATTCTTTGCTGATTTACTTAACTTCTTAGCTTTATTTCTTTAACATAGATTGCCAATAGTGTCTTTAGCTCTAGATTTAAGTAGATGTAGCTCTAGCAGTAGATTTTGCAGTTAGTTTAGTCTAAATAAAAAGGTTATGTGATATACAACAGTAAAGTACAAACAACCTCTAATATACTTGGATGATTGAAAGTTTAAAGTAATTTTGATGGTACTTCAAAACAGATTGAGAAACACTGTTTTGGTAACATTGAAGCTACTGGATTGAACCACAATGCAGGAGAGTAATAAAAAATCACACGAAATTAGCACCAAAGCAGATCATAAACTGCACCATAATTGGTTACTGGACAGTAGAAAATTCGCCCTTCGGAAATTACCGAAGGCTTTAGCCCTTCGGTAATTACCGAAGGCTTTTGGCCCTCGGTAATTACCGAAGGCTTTTGGCCCTCGGTAATTATCGAAGGCTTTTGGCCCTTGGTAATTACCGAAGGGTTTTGGCCCTCGGTAAATGTTAGCGACAAGGGATATACCGAGGGCTCTTTGGCCGTCGATAAGCCTTCGGTAATTACCTTTTACCGACGGTTTTGGGCTGTTTCCGAGGGCTTCTGGCCTTCGGTAATGCCCTTCTTTTTTGTAGTGTTTAAGGACAACAACCGTGAATTAATTTATTAATTTGAATGTTAAGTTTTCACTTGCAGGTTCAGCTTTAGGTTCAGCTTTAGGGATAACTTTATGTTAAGTTATTAATATATGATATGTATTTTGATTCAATTTATCAATTTGAAATAATTTATGAATTGGAAAACTTGATTTGTTTTTTGGAATATTGTTTCATAGAGTATTTTGATTTCTATCAACTGTTTTAGATTAGTAGTTCGATTAGTCTAGTCTAGTTTTGATTCGTGTTTTACTAATTAGCTATAACCTATTGTTTTACTCTTTCCAGTTTAGTGCAACAACATCAACCAATTGAATTATAGTTTCTCTGTTACTGGCATGTGGTGTTTGAGGTTTTGATTGTGTACTTGATGTTTTTACTATTTTTTTAATTATTAAATATATCTTCTTTCGTTCTACAGATCTGATTTTTTTGAATTTTAATCTAACCAATTCATACTTTTAGCAGGCACAACATCACTATGCTATAGGTTTGAGGATATTGTATCAGTTAGTTTCTGAGATAAATCAGGTCACTTCCTCTTCATTATTTTCTAGCCCACTTCCTCTTCATCTCCATTTTCAATGCTTAGAATAGTTGTGGGCTGTCTGAAATTGAAGTACAACAATTACTGTGAGTGACTACGTGTGTGTGCTATGTTATGAAAAGTATAAGTAGCCACCTCATGCTAGTTTGATACCATAATACACACCTTTGGCCATAGAGAATATAATTTAATAGGTAAAATTATTATATCTTTTAAAATTTATATCTGAGTCATTCAACTTTTTTATGTTTCACAGAATTTCAAATTCTAACTACATCTTTGAATTCGGAACAATAAGTTTAAAATTAAGATTTCAAAATAGTTAATAAAACACTTGAAAGAAAACGTTAAAATAGAAATATTAGAGGAAATATAAAAATGTTATATATATATATATATATATATATATTTTGTGTGTCTGTTTAATATTTATATATAAATACAATAATCGACTTCTATTGGTAATGCTCTCGGTAATGCTAGCTCCAATATTGATGTAAACATTTTGCTACTCTCAGTCTGAATTAAGGTTTTTGTCCTTTTCATTTCTACCTTTTCTCAAATTCTCTATAATTATTTTATTTTATTTGCCTTTAAACGTTCTCTTTACCTTTATCTTGCAGTTGTAGAGTTTGATTGCTAAGCAGAAAACTATTATTGTCTTTTGTTATTTTTTTCATTAAAAAAGTTTGAATTTGAGACTTGTATACTTATTGAGTTATACGTGTTGCTCGTTAGATGCATTATTTGAATTATATGGTAATGTTACTGTATAATTGCATTTGTTGTTTTTAGAAGCCCAATGTTATATTAATTAACCTTTTCCATTAGTTTTTGAAAACTCGAAAGTTACTAAAGCATATGAGACTTGGTTTAGGAATCAAAGAGCATTGTGGACGCGTTCGCGGTTTAGGTTTGGGTCCTTACCCATCTAAAGTCTTTGGAGTCCATGCTCGTTCTCATGGTGGATCATCTTCAACTTCTGTTTCTAATGTTGAATTACAAACTCAGGTTAATGAATATTTTATCAATTACTTGGTTTGTTCTTTTTATGATCAACTTCTTAGATATCATTTTTCTTAACTTTTAAATAATTTCATCTTTTAAAGGTATCTTCATTGACAACACAAGTCAATGAAATGAAGGCAGTGATATCATTATTGTTGCAAAATTATCCGGGTCAATTGCCTTCACAGCTTGCTACATTTCAACCATCATCGGTAATAATTGCTAAATTTATTTGTATGATCTTTTTTTTAAATATATAATCAACTAACTATTATGTTATATTGTAGGTATCTGATTAAGGAAGTGTGCCAAATGATGGATGTAATCAAAAAGGAGAACCTTAGAACTCTGTATATTTAATTTTTAGTATTGAACATCTTTGTCCACCCTCGACCATATTACATATTATGTGCCTGTTCAGTGTTGAATTTTGGTCCTTATTCCAGAATTAGGACAGACTTTTCTCTGCTCCCAGTGCCTTGAAAATAACTGTCTTCATGGTTGCTCTGATGTCTGCTATGTTACCAAGTTTTCTTTTCATCAGTATTTGCTACTTGTTATTAAAATTCTTGTAAATATTGCTTCTTACTTGCCCTGGATATTTTTTTTGAACTTCTCGTTCATGTTTTGTATGGTTTTCTGAAAATGCATTATCTTTCTTTGCATTTTGCTTTGGGAGGAGGTGACATTAGCCTTGTTAGTTGGCTCCATAATAATAGTTTATTTTAATGTAATTGATTCTGAAATTCTTGAGATGTTGACTCTCAATGTTAAGTTGTAATGATCAATGCATAGTCAAATCCCTTGATTTATAGGGATTAAATATTGTAATTACAGCATGAAAAACCTTTCCTAGTAATTGTTATTTACACAGCTGCAATATAGAAGTAAATAAATGGATTTTATTTAGGTAAATATAAGGAAACAGATAATGTTCTAATATCATTAGTATTATTGAGAGGTACTTGATTTTATTGTAGATTTCTAATATCATTTTATTGACACTGTTAGATAGGTCTTTGCTGTATCAGAATTACGAAATTCTCCAATTCCAAAAAAAAAAAAATCTGCATGCATTTCCGGCGGTTTTTAATAAACCCCTGGAAAGTTTCGAACTCAGCTACTTCCGGCGGTTCTATAACCCCGGTTAGTTCCGGCGGTTCTCAAAAAACCCCTGGAAAAGGTACAGTTTGTAGAATCTAGTGAGTGCCGGCGATTTCTAATAAACCGCTGTTAGTAGGGGCGGTTTTGCCGAACCCCGGTTAGTTCCGGCGGTTCCCAAAACCCCTGGAAATTGGAAAAAAACCTCCGTTACCTTTGTGACGCTGGTTTTCCCAATGGTTCCTGTAACCCCTGGAAACATATTTATCAGGGGTTAAAACCCCCGGTAATGTTAAAAAAAAACCCTTCTAAAATTGCACATTTTTATTGTGTATGTAATTAATCTCTCTGCATTAAATATACATATAAGATCTTCTATTAATATTTATAATAGAAGAAATATTGACAAAATCCAAAATACAAATAAAAAATAATGACAAACTATCTAAATATATAAGATAAATATAAAATAAATATAATATATTTAACAAAAATAAATAACACCTACCCAAAGAAACAATGGAAGCTAATTATTTTTACCATGTTTAGTATCCGGAATTTCTATCATCACAAAAAAAAAATCAAAATTTCCCATTATCAAAATTGGTGAAAACACTCCAAATCCGTAGTGTCATTTCTTTGATAATATTTTTGCATTACCAAAATGTTTGATAAATTCATTATTGAATCGTGTTTCACTCTACATATCACAAAACAAGAAAAAAACACAACTTATCTGTTTTCTATATACTATGGTTTCGGTCAACTCAAATGTTTTTAAAATAAAAATTTCACCAATATTTTTTTTGGAGAGCATAAAACTTTTGGGAAGGAGAGGAACACGGAAACTTGATTGGATGGCTTAAGCTCAAATAAATAAATACAGCACTTATTCTTTAACAAACTCCTAAACAAATACATAGATTGACAAGAAATAACTAACCTATAATGTGTTACCTAACAACACTCTTTCTTTAGTTTATTGATTAATTGTTGCAACTTCTTCACATACTTTTTCGTGGGATGATCCCGCATCATTCCTGTTGAAAATCTGAGTTATCCATACAGCTGTGTAGGCGTTTTATATAACCAGATATGTTTGTCATCAGCATCACAGTGGTTTGAGTTCGAATTTTCATACATCTGAGAAGCGATCATATACATGATCCTGCGTGGTGGATAAAGACATCGCCTATCTGACCTTGTGACTTGACAAACACTATCTTCTTCAAAGATATATTCATCATTGTCAGATCCTTCACTGGAACAATTATATTCATCATCATCAATAGATTCTATGAGTAAGTGCTCTTCATTTAAAAGAGGTTCACAACTTGTCCCTGATGATCCAGAAGCTTCCACCAAATTATCTGACAATGTGTGAATGTTCTGACTTAATGAGTATTTATGCTACTTCACAACCTTTAGGCATAGAGAAGGATCAATGCTGTATAAGATAATAAGATCACCGAATCAATTAATATTAAACTCTCGATAGTGTCTAGTGAATACCTATAGAACACACACTGATATTTCAATTTTAACTATATATTATAAAGAAGGAAGCTTGAAGCTACCTCGGTGCAACAGTTTACTGCATGTTCTGCAATGGCTTTGGCAAAAGATACGCGAGTTACAGCTGCGCTTAAGATATTTTTATCCTAATGCCGACCTTGTAAATTATTCGATCAATTCCTAATAATCATAAAAGCTTACAATTGTGCAAAGAATAAAACATTTTCAATGGTAAATCATCATGAGAAATTAACCAGTAACAATAAATATTGTAGTTTGTTACTGTTCGGTACAAACAAATTCTCAGATAAGATAAAATAAGAGATGAACATGAGTTTATATACACATAATATATCTCAATTGGTAAAAGATCTTTTGAAGTAGTACCGAAAGCAAATCCGGACTTTGACAAAAAGCGGACTTAGCAATGAAATCATGAATAGAAGAAACTGACAGTGTTGGCACTATGTCAGAACCATTTACAATGGAAGTGATAAAGGATTTTCCGAACTCAACCAACGTCATACAGGCAGCTGCAAGAATTACAATTATGAAACTATTAACGTCTTGTTAATACAAAAGATCATGTAATTATTTTAATTCTAATACAAAACCATATTTAACTAGTTACTCAACTGAACATATGTTAATTAAAGAAGTGTGTATACCCCTGGGCCAAATGTTACACAAGTTGTTGAAGACAACTGTTGAATTTCTCTAAGCTTATAAGTCAATAGTACAACAATACCACCACCTAGCAAGTGTCCAACGATCTATATATATATATATGGAAATATATATTATAATTATTATTATTATTATGAAAAACATAATAAGTAACATAAAAAAATACCTTGATTTTGAAGTGGGGTATTGATGAAGAGCTTGAAGTAGTACAGGAATGCAGCGTTTTCTAATCCAAGAAGCTGAAGCAACCATACCACGGTGTGCATGTCCTGAAACCATGTTGTGATCGAAAGAGACAGGAGCACACAGTGCATATATGAGAGTGTCTTTTATGTAACGAGTCCCACGGATGAAGACGAGCAAATCACGTATAACCGTGAAAGCAGGCTTCAGAATCTGACATGCAAAATCCATTTTCAGTTCAAATGGCCAAACAAAAATTCAGCCACAATATTAGTAGTAATTATTAATGAAGTACCCTACATGTCTCTTCCTTTAGAGGACATCCTCCTCATCGAATCCTGCAGTAAAGAGAAATGCCAGAAAGCGTTTGCCGGTGCTGAAAAGCATGCCACGTGTCAACAATCTCTTCAACTCGTATAACTCCTTTAAAATTTGACGGCCTTTACTTCTGCACAATCACTTCTTTCTCGGCATTTACTTCCAATAGTTTTCTTACCCTAAATAAAAATAAGCAGAACCTCTTTCAACAAAGAAGAAACTTCTTAAAGAATCCCAACATAAATGATAATAGGTAAGAAGTAGGGAAGGATCTTGTCCAACAAAGCATGACCTATCAAACTTCATTCTATACTACTTCCAAAATATTTTTTCAATTCATGGCTATTACCGGTCAAGCATCATCACTTCCAGTACTTATTGTTACTACTTATTGTTACGGGAGAAAATTGTGATTTTTAGAATGTCAAAATGAAAATATTCTTTCAAACTCTCAAGATTTATGAAACATTATAAATTAGGGATTTACTATTCTAGAAGACACATCTACTCTTACTATAGTTAAAAAGGAGTTGAAGAAAAACAAACACAAAGATTCAAGAGCTTTATTTACACTAGTGCAGTAAGAGTAAATGGCACCGGTTGCTTTTGCTTATAGGCACCGGTTCTACAACCGAGGCATATTCAAACGAGGTAAAAAGGTGTACATTTTATGCCTCGGTTATGAACCGCGACGTAAAGGATACGATTACGCCTCGATTCATTGTAACCGATGTCGTAAGGTTTTGTTTTTTTTATTAATCCTGCTACACTCTCCCACCGTTTCGAAACCAATCACAGAAGCATAAACAGAACCCTCATTATTTTTGTAATATGTTTCACCTGCAAAGAGACCAAAAACCCACGATTTCGTTCAGTTCAGAACATGGTCAAAGCTGGATGATGAATTTGTGTTCCCCCTTTTTGTGGTCCACGAGTCCATAACTGAAAAATTGAACAACAAAAATGTGCATGTTAGAAGATCAAGAACGAGATTGACAGTGGAGGGTTTTATTTGAAAATGGTGTTTTCAATGTCTCTGGATCCAAAAAGAAGACCAAGACAAGATTCAAAAAAATTTCACTTACCAAGCCACGGAGGACCACTGTCGCGACGACCACTGCCGCGATGACCACTGCCGCGATGACCAGGACCGTGGGAGCGACTGCGGCAACAGAGACAACGCGCCACGGCAGTGCAGCAAGAACCCAGCGGGGAGGCAGCGGCAGCAGGAAGACCATGCGACGATGGCGGCAGTGGCAGTGACGTTGTGGACGCAGCGGGGAGGCAACGGTGGTGACGTTGTGGACGCAGCGGGGAGGCAGCGGCGGTGACGGGTTGGAGCGGATCTGAAGCGGATCTGGAGCGGCTTGGCGATTTGGGCTTGGCGATCTGGAGCGGTGGATCTGGAGGAGGCAACGGCGGAGGCAGCAGTGGCGGAGGCTACAGCGGCGGAGGCTACAACAGTGAGAGAGGAGAAGAATGGGAGAGCACGGAGGGGAAGAGGGAGAGCGCGGAGGGGAAGAGGGAGAGCGCGGAG
>JAHCHA010013123.1:282571-320055 GCA_027742795.1 Vigna hirtella | reverse complement strand
GGAGAGCGCGGAGGGGAAGAGGGAGAGCGCGGAGGGGAAGAGGGAGACCACGGAGGGGAAGAGGGAGAGCGCGGAGGGGAAGAGGGAGAGCGCGGAGGGGAAGAGGGAGAGCACGAGAAAGAAGTAGTCTTTGGCTGTGCAAATGTACAAATGTGCAGATTAAAAAATCAAAACGTGTGTATAGGCAACGGTCGTCTGGCAACCCGAGGCAATAGGGCCTTTTCAGAGAAAAAGTGTGCTTAGTATAGAGGTATAGGTTTCGGGTCTTCTTTTAACCGAGGCAATATCACCATTCTGCCTCGGGTCAAGATGTAACCGAGGTATATAGTCTTTTACGCTTCGGGTTTTGCGTAACCGAAGCGTATATGGCGCGTTAGATTGCACTTTTTTTACTAGTGTTACTCTTCAAAAAATAATTGATGACACAATATTTTTCTAAGAATAATACGTGTCACAAGTGCAAAACAAACTTGGAACACAATACAAGAGAATTTTCAAGGAAGTAACGAGTTATACAATGTTAAACTTCATACTCTGATACGAGAGTTTGAATTATTAAGAATAAAAGAATCTAAGACCATTAAAACTTAATATTCTAAAATAAAAGAAATAGTTAGTCAGATGAAAACTTATGGAAAATATTCTCATTGAGAAAATTGTAACTTTATTCCCAAAAATATGATATATTGAAACCACGATTGAACAAATAAAAGATTTGGCTACATATTCACTAACTAATGGTTTCTCTTAAAGCTTATAAACGAAGATTGAAAAGGTGTGAAGAAGACTCAATCGAAAATGTCTTTCAATCGAAACTTGCGGTCTTAGAATAAAGAATATGAAGACAATAAAAGTATGGGAGAAATTTCTAAAAAAAAGAAAGAAAATTCTAAAACTTTTTCTATGACTCGTTAAGGAAAATATCCTCCATATGACATCTATAAAAGAACAAGTCATTCGAAAAAGATTGATATCATAGAAAACCTCAATGTCTACAAGAAATTTGGTCACGTAGAGAAATATTGTCGTAATAAAATAAGCAATAAACAAACTTTGTGGAAAAACATAATCAGGTGCATCACTTATTCTTTGCCAAACAATAATATCTCTTAACCAAGAAGGAAATTGGTACTTGAATAATTCATGCAACAATCATATGACGAAAGATCAAAGCATCTTCGAAGACATTGATAAATTTGTCAATATCAAAGTTTGACTGAGAAACAACACTATAATGAAGTCTTGAGTCAAAAACGAACTATTATGGACGATAATCTAGATAAAACAAGAAGAAAAGATAAACCTTTAAATTCCATTATTAATCATGGTTAATTATCCAAATAAAACCTGAGTAAAATTAAATGAAAATTAATTTGCACAAAAAAAAATATTTTTTGAAAATTTAATGTAAAAATGGTGTTTGTTGATGAAAAACTCAAGCATTATGTTACTTAAAAAATTACAAATTAAATTTTTTTGAATTTTCAAATATTTAGCATAGCATACTTACACTACAAAAAATCTCCAATTTTAGTAGTGGTTATTTTTAACGTTACTGGGGATTTTAACCCCCGGAAAATACGTTTCCAGGGGTTACAAGAACCATTGGGAAAACCACCGTCACAAAATTACCGACGGTTTTCTGCCAATTTCAAGGAGTTTTGGAAACCGTCGAAACTAACCGGGGTTCCTTAAAACCGCCCCTATTACCAGGGGTTTCTGGGAAACCGCTGACACCCACTGGGTTCTACGAACTACCCCTTTTTCAGGGGTTTCTGGAGAATCCCCGGAACTAACCGGGGTTTTACAAACCGTCGGAAGTAGCTGGGTTCAAAGATTTTCCGGGGTTTTATCCAAAATCGCCGGAAATGCATACAAAATTTTTTTTTGCTTGAAATTGGAGAATTTCTTAATTCTGATGCATCAGATACCTATCTAGCAGTGTAGTAGTTTATGCTAATAAAATCAAATGAATTAATAAACAATCTGGAATGTTTCTTTGTAAATTTTGGATAATATCCTTTTGTTAATGGATCCATAAACCTTCAATGGAACAAATAAATTATCTAATATTAATACTTTATTACTAACTATATATAGCATTATCATTAGTGCAGTAAACATCTAAAGGTATCAGGATGCATTATACTTCTGCTTACAATGACTTTTACCTTTCTGTTTCTTTTCAACATAGATTTTTCATGCACCTTAGTTCCCACACACCAGAATGAAAGTAAGAACTTTATAGCACACCATTTTAATTGTATAATATCAGTTTTGAGGATAAGGATATATAGAGAAGTACTTTATCATCCGAAAGTATCCTCTCGATCAAGTTTGTTTTCAGAGAGTGGCATACTCTAAACAAAATTCAATGTTATGCCATTTTGAATTCTCTGCACAATTTTGCTATAAAAAATTAAAGACAAAGATGTTCAATACTAAAAATTAAATACAAAGATGTCTAAGGTTCTTCTTCTTCATTGCATCCATCGTTTGGCACACTTCCTTTATCAGATACCTACAATATAACATAATAGTTAGTCAGTTATATATTTAAAAAAAGATTATACAAATAAATTTAGCAATTATTACCGATGATGGTTGAAATGTACCAAGCTGTGAAGGCAATTGACCCGGATAATTTTGCAAAAATAATGATATCACTGCCTTCATTTCATTGAATTGTGTTGTCAATGAAGATACCTTTAAAAGATGAAATTATTTAAAAAGTAAGAAAAATGATATCTGAGAAGTTGATCATAAAAAGAACAAACCAAGTAATTGATAAAATATTCATTAACCTGAGTTTGTAATTCAACATTAGTTAGAAGTAGAAGTTGAAGATGATCCACCATGAGAACAAGCATGGACTCCAAAGACTTTAGATGGGCAAGGACCCAAACCTAAACCGCGAACCCGTCCACAATGCTCTTTGATTCCTAAAGCATGAGCCAATGAATCTGAATTGGATATTTCTTTTGATTGAGTCGATGATATTGTAGATTCACATGCTTCAATTTTTTCCTACATACAACATTTAATAAAATAGTGAAATCATCTAAATCAGATAAAACAATTCACCCAATTTCATTATCAGTAGATATACAGTTATCAATGCACAAACCATTTGATTCTAGTCCAACCAAAAACAACACCAGATTAAAGAGTTGTGATTCTAATTTCCAGAACCAAATTTCAAAGGGCTATTTTTACTAAACTATTAGAAGACTTTTACTTCAGTTTTCTTTGGGAACGTCATAGCCTCCTAATCTGTTCTTCAAATCCGATGAAGAGTCAAGGCATATTACATTTTCAATTGTTTTGCTATTGTTATTAATCCACTCAACTGATTCCTTGTTTGTAACAGCAATAATCACCAATATATCTACATCCCGTAATTATTTTTGAAGTCTCGTGGACATTTCAACGCTAGATACAATACATTCATCAGTAAATACAAGACGCCCATACCCTTCATCAACCCATTTCAGTCTCTTTGCCTGATAAAAGGGAATATTAATGGTACTGGACCCAACCAAAATATTAACCACACTATATTCATAGCAGAATATTATGACAAAGAAACGTACCACACGTATAATTAGAAACATCACTCGAAAATATAAAAGAATAACATAACATAAGAATAACATAACAAGCACAAAAAGTACACATAATTCTTACCCTTTCCCCTCCTCTACAAATACTCCCACATAAGCTCACATTTGCTAAACACTTAAAAAGCTATATCTTACTCAATTCATCGATATTTTCCATTGTAAGACTTGAGAATTAAACTGTAAAATAATTCTAGAGGGCTTGATTGATCCCTCTCACAATCTTATATTTATAAGAATAAATTGATACAAAAGTACATGATAAATAGGATAACCTTAAACACAATATAATCATGATAAATAGGGTAATCCTAGACACAATATAATCATGATAAATAGGGTAACCCTTAACACAATATAATAATGATAAATAGGGTAACCCTTGACACAATATAATGATGATAAAATAGGATAAATATCCTAACACTCCCCCTCAAGCTGGAGCATACAAATTGTATGTACCAAGCTTGGAATAAATAAACTCAATCCGAGGACCCCTTAATGACTTGGTCAATACATCTGCGAGTTGATCGTTTGACCTAATAAACTCAGTACATATTTCTTTAGTCAACAACTTTTCACGAACAAAATGACAATCAATTTCTATATGTTTAGTCCTCTCATGAAACACTGGATTTGATGCAATGTGGGGAGCAGCTTGATTATCGCAATACATCTTCATAGTATGGATGTCACAAAATTTAACCTCTTGAAGGAATTGTTTCACCCATATAAGTTCACATGTTAGTGATTCCATTGCCCTATACTCGGCTTCCGCGGTTGATCTAGCTACTACATTATGTTTCTTACTTTTCCATGAAATTATGTTTCCTCCCAGAAAAACACAATATCCTGTAGTAGACCATCTATCAATAGGTGAACCTGCCTAATCTGCATCACAATAGTCAGAGACCTGAATGCTTCCTTTATCTTCATATAACAATCCTTGCCCGGGAGCCTTCTTTACATACCTTAGAATGCGAATGAGAGCATTCCAATGGTCAACACATGGAGCCTGCATGAACTGATTAACCACTCCAACTGCAAAGGATAAATATGGCCTTGTAATAGTGAGATAAATCAGTTTTCCAACCAGCCTCCTATACCTCTCTGGATCGGAGAATAATTCACCTTCTTTTGTCCTTAGTTTCTGGTTTGGGTCCATGGGACTGTCTACCGGTCTAAAATCAATCATGCCTGTTTCTTGTAATATATCAAGAGTATACTTCCTTTGGGAGATTACAACTCCATCTTTTGATTGCGCTACTTCAATGCCTAAGAAGTATTTGAGACTTCCAAGATCCTTGGTTTGAAAATGTCTACACAAGTACTCTTTTGGTTGAGATATTCCAACAACATCATTTCCTGTAATGACAATATCATCAACATATACTATTAAGTAACACATTTCCCGAGAGAAGAATGACAGTAAAAAATTGAATGGTCTGCTTCACTGCGTTTTAGCCCAAATTTTTGAAGGATGGAGCTAAACTTTTCAAACCAAGCACGTGGGGATTGCTTGAGGCCATATAGAGATCGATGCAATTTCCATACCATACCAGACTCCCCTTGAGCAACAAACCTAGGAGGTTGCTCCATATAAACTTCTTCCTCAAGCTCACCATGTAGGAAGGCATTCTTGATATCCAATTGATGAAGTGGCCAATGACGAATGGCTGCCATGGCAAAGAAGAGGCGAATAGTAGTAATCTTGGCTACAGAAGAGAAAGTGTCACAATAATCAAGACCATAAACCTGAGTGTAACCTTTTGCAACAAGACGAGCTTTGAGCCGATCAATTTCACTATCAGGACCAACTTTAACTGCATACACCCATCGACAACCAACCGCCTTTTTGCCTGGGGGAAGGGGCACCAGCTCCCAAGTATTACTGTGGTCAAGAGCCTGCATTTCTGTCAAACAAATCACCAAAATATTGAACCCTTAGATATTTTTTTTATTTCTACAAGTTTGAACAATAAGAACAAAAAGAGATTAAATATGATAAATATGCTTATATATCCTTCTTTTAGTGTACACAATTTTTTTCAATATTACTTTTAAGTATAATTTATATACAAGTTATATAACTATTAACTCTTGCAAGCTCTCCTTTTATTTTTCAATATATCTTAATGCATGCGTTTTCACTCGTACAAGAATTAAAATATGCACTAAAACTAATATTTTTGCATACAAGATTAAAAGGTAATATTTGCATAATTATAAAAACTAAAAAGGAAATTAAAAACAAAAAGAGAAAAAGAGTAACCTAACATTTTTCAATATGGAAAAGTTTAATATAGGATGTTGTATTGCAGGTACAATAAATAATGAATAAAAGTCCTAGTCTTTCATTGTAGAAAAGGTGAAAAATAAAATAAATAAATATTTTAAAGTCTTGAAAATACAGAACCTCAGAGGATATAAAATTATTAATAAAAAATCACTTCTCAACAACTGAAGCTCAATGAAAGACGGGAGAGAGAAGGTACGTAACAGTGTGAAGCATGACTTCTTCCCAGGATGCGGGCTTAAGAGTCTTCTATACTAATCATACTATTAAACCAATACTCATAACCATTATTAATCATATTAACTCATTTGCTTCACAGTTCAAACAGACTCAATATTTAAGAATGCAATTTTCAATGGCACAACGTCAATCAATGTGAAACCCAACTCATAATTACATTTATAAATTTCATATTTGATGCACTAAACTGTTATACATATGTAGCAGGAATAAAATTTACTCCAATTTCTCTTGTCTCATCACTAACAAAAGCTCCATTGGTCTTCTTATGGGTAACAAGATCCTAAACTTGAATCCGTTAACATTATAGGCACTATATTGCTTTGCACAATCAATCAGACCCATGGCTAAGAATTTCAAATCAGTTGAGTGAAGGCTAGTTGACTCATTCCTTATCTAAAAGGAAAAAAAAAATAACATGTCTATGTCAATTATCAATTATAACATAGAATGAAACCAATCACTGTGCCAATGTTTAATGGTATAAATATACGTACACGACGTGAAAACCAATCTGTAAATTCTCTATGAACTCTCTTGTCTATCAAAGATGATTGTCGACTCTGATTTCTCAATTGTCTCTGTATAATGTCTCTAAATTCCCTACACAAAGTGTCCAAATTATACATAGTTACTTTCTAATAAAAGACTAATTAATAGAATTGATCAAGTAAAAATACTTACTGAATAAATGGGTCAACTATAGCACTATTTGTTAGGATATGAAGATGTTCCTGTAACTCTTCCTTGGCAGATAGAGTGAAATAAGTGAAACCTCCAACTGGTTTTCCGATCGGTGGGATTAAAGGGCTTACAGTACAAGATTCAATGCTTGGTTCATCATTAACACGACGCAATCTATTGAACACGGTCTCAATTCCATCTAAGTATCTAGAACAAAAAGTTAAGCACTCTTCTACCATGTACCCTTCAGCTATTGAGCCTTCGGCTTGTGACTTATTACGCACATAAGAGTTCAATTTTCCCAAGTACCTCTCAATAGGATACATCCATCGATATTGGACAGGTCCTCCAAGCTTGGCATCCTCTACTAAATGCACTATCAAATGAACCATCACTGTGAAAAAAGAAGGAGGGAATAACATCTCCATGTGACACAATGTGAGGACAACTCTCTTGGAATTGGACAAGTTCATCTATCTTCAAAACTTTATTACATAATTGTTTAAAAAAAGAGCATAGATCAATCAAAACAAAAGACACTTCTTTAGGGAGTGTCTTTCTTATTGCCAAAGGGAGAAGTTGCTCCATCAACACATGTGAGTCATGACTTTTTAGTCCTCCAATCTTACGTTGTTTGACATCAACGCATCTACTGATGTTACTTGAGTAACCATCATGTACAGTTATATTCTTCAAAGTTTTCAGAAACATATCCTTATTTACATTTGACAATGTATATATAACAGGAAGATATCTACCATTCTCGTCAGGCCACAAATCTGATCTTATACCCCAAAGTTGTAAGTCCTTTCTTGCCTTTAGATTGTCTTTGCATTTATTATTTGTACTATCATTCAACAATGTAAACAATATATTGTCACAAACATTTGTTTCAATGTGCATAACATCTAGATTGTGGTGCAATAAGTTATCTACCCAATAAGGAAGGTCAAAAAATATACTTTTATTTCGCCATTGTAGAGTCTCTACCTTAGGACGATCAATTATGTGTTGTCTTTTTTACCTTTCTTCAACTATAGGTTCTTTCCCAAATTCAACTTGAACATTACCAAGTTGTTGTAAGATATCATGACCTGAAATTGCCACTGGTTAGCTTCTATTTTCAATAGTTTCATCAAACCTCATATGAGCCAATCTAAACCTATGTCTTCCATCTAACCACTGACGATGACTTATTAAACAAAATTTCCCACCTTTGACAAGCTTCTTAGGAGTAGTGTCAAAATTACATCTCGGACATGTCAATCCTGTATGTGTGTTCCACCCAGATAAGGTTCCAAGTCCTGGAAAGTCACTAATAGTCTACAATATGGCTGCACGCATATCAAATACTTCATTCCCATATGAATCAAAAGTTTTGATGCCAGTGTTCCTCAACTCCTTCAACTCTTCTATTAATGGTTGTAAGTAAACATCAATATCGTTGCCCGGTGCTCGTTTTCCAGGAATGATCATGGAGAGAATGAATGAACTTTGTTTCATACACATCCAAGGAGGAAGGTTGTATGGTATGAGAACAACTGGCCAAATACTGTGATTGGTGCTCAAGTTGCCATATGGATTGAACCCATCAGTAGTTAAACCAAGTCTCACATTTCGAGGGTCTAAGGCAAATTGAGGGTGCATGAGGTCAAATTTCTTCCATGCTTCAGAATCTCTTGGATGTCTTAACATGCCTTCATCCGTACTTTCTGATGCATGCCATCTCATATGCTCAGCTATTTTAGATGATAAAAACATCCTCTGTAATCGGGGCTTCAAAGGAAAACACCTTAACACCTTTGTAGGAATCTTCTTTCGCTTATTAACAACAACATCATCACCAATTGTATTTCTCTTTTTTGGCTTTCATCTTGATGTCTTACATTTCTTACAAGAATCTCTATCTTTGTCTTCTCCAACATACAACATACAATCATTCGGGCAAGCATCAATTTTTGTGTAATGAAGACCAAGCTTGTTAATGACTTTTTTGGCTTCATAGAATGAATTTGGAATTTTAGCATGTTGAAATGCATCTGCTAGCAATTCTAGTATCATGAACATAGCTTTGTCACTTATTCTGCATAGACATTTGATGTGATACAACTTCACCAAGAAGGAAAGTTTCGAATATTTATCACATCCTTCATATAAAATTTGTTGTCCATCTTGCATTAATTCAAAAAAATCTGTCCCATCATGATTTTTAGTATGGCTTGACTCTGCACCCATCTCGTCATCATCCGTCATGTCGTTGTTAGAGCAATGATGTGCAAATACATCATTAATCATTTCACACATATTATCATTAATTTCAACTCTTCCACCATCTTCTTCGACCATTACTTGAGGAGCTTCAGCCATTACTTGAGGCGCTTCATCATTTACTCTTCTCTCCCCGTGTAGAAGCCACACTGTATACCCTTTTGGAAAAGGTTTAATAATTAAATGATCATATACTTTTTCACGACTTTACCATTTCTTAAAATTGCATTTCTGACATGGACATATTATCTTTCCCCTCACCACTATTAGTTAATAAGACGAAGTCCAAGAAGGTATCCAATCTTCTCATATATTGACTTGTATTTCGAGGCATGTGTATCCATGATTTATCCATTAAAACGACATTTGTTCATACCATGATGATTGAAAGGTTAGAATAAGTGACAATATTCAACGAAACACTACATAAGATGAATTTACTAAACTGGTTATAAAACTAAGTAGTACTAAGTTTATGGAATTGAAGAATTCATAACTAAGTAGTTCCCCTACTTAGTTATGAAATTGTTGCTTGGAATAATTTAATACTAAGTAGTACACCTACTTAATGTTAAAAGTAAATGTTGATTGAATAAAACACTGAGTAGAGATTAATTAATTCTGTTTCTGAGTAAAACACTAATGAATAAAACCTTTGTAAGAGGGGTAAGAGAAGGGAGAGGAAAGAAATGAAAACTAATTATGTTTCTCAGTAGAGAATAATCAAATATATACAGAGAAAGGAAAGAAATGAAAACTAAAGCCAATAATTTTTCACCTGAATAGTCAAAGTAAAGCTCTTTGATTCACTGTCCAAAAGTCTTTGCTGTAATGTAATTATTACAATATCTATGACAAATCCAAAAAATGTATATAATTATTAACTAAAATGCACAAGATCTTTAGTTAATATCTATAAAGGTTATGCTTCCAATGCAAACATCAAATGTTCCTTCTTCTTGTAAAGCAAAATTTCAACGGGAGGTTAACTTGATATCCAAAATTAAACATAAGAATATAATAAAGGTACTTCTCAATTTCTTTTCTTACTTAAGTGCTTCATAATTTGTCTTCTTCTCTGCACTCTTTGTCCTAATTATTCTTCTAATGGTTATAAAACCTGTAACAGATTTCTAGTTTTTCTTTTATATATTGTTCATTCACTATTTTTATTCCATATGAGAGTTCTAACTATACATTTAAATTCCTCACACATATATATTGTTCCATTGTACTACAGACCTTCATAACAATGTGCTTCTTAAGATTTACTGTGGTTAGTCATAAAGGATATTAGAATGATCGAATTTTAAAGACTTTTTTAGTTAACTGGATGATTGACTAGAGAGAAGTAATTTAACTACAAGTATTACGTAATTTAAACTCATTTTGCAGTTTATAGGCGCCTTTGTGGAGCCAACAATGATGATAATTACAAAACTTTTGGAAGGTTGTTCGCTACATAAATACCTAGAGAGCATTTATCCAAATGCTCTTAGTTTAGAGCAATCCATAAGTTTTGCTTTGGATATTTCTCAAGCCATGGAGTATCTGCGTTCAAATGGCATTATTCACCGCGATCTAAAACCTGGTAATTATGTTTAGTTATAATGATAAGTATCTATACAATGTGATATTTGAATGACTTTTTATGTTTTGTTGTATATTTTGTCTTCTCTGAAATTTAGTATGTATGTCTTTTAAATTAACGCTTTTTATTAACTTATGGAATGTCTAATGTAGATACAGACAAATTAAGGGGATCCAATAAATATAAGTATTTTTATTTCTTTACCTTTACAATAACTAGTTCATTCACAATAGTCAAGGAAACTCATTAACACTGATTGATTTTCAAATAGATATTCACTACTACAAATTCATTGATTACCGAAGGATTATTACCGAAGGCCTCTTGCCCCTCGGTAAAAATGATAATACCGAAGGATGTCCCGACGGTCATTAAAGTTGGTCATTACCAAAGGTTTTTGCCCTTCGGTATAACACAGAAGATTTACCGAAGGCGTTTGGCCGTCGGTATATGCATTCACTTAATAAAATATGAATTTGGGATTTCCCTCTTCCATTTTCCCAAATACTTTCCGGGAAAGCTTCTCCCAAACTTTCACTCTCGTCCCCGCTTTCCACTCTCCCCTGCCCTAATCTCTACCTCCCTTTGTCGTTCACAATCCGAAACCATCATTGCCATTGATTCTCAACCTGTCGAGCTCTTGTTTCTTTACGACGGTGGTTTGGCGGCGTCAGGAGGTGTTGTCGCTGCGTCAGGGTTGGTGTCGCGGCGTGGGCAGAGCTTCTAGTTGCCAAGGGAGGCTAATCCAGGGGTTGTGTGACGAAGTAGCTTTCGTTGCGTGAGAAGGGTTGCGCGACAGAGGGTATCGGAGGGTTGTCGCTACCGTAGAGGTGAGTTATTGGTTCAAATTATTGCTTGAAATTATGTACCTTTTGGTAGCTGCCCTGTTTGTGATGCATGTGTGAGTTAACCTGAATATGTGTGTATTGCTTTTGGTTCGCATTGGAGATTTTGTTTAACACTAAATATCATTGAAAAATTATTGCAATTGTAGTGGTGCGTTGAAGGTCGAGTGAAGCGCAGTGTAGGGAAAAAGACATGGAATTGGAAGGTAAACACCCGTGACGGATACGGCTAAAGTCTTTGCTTATTTGTCCACACTGCATTTTTTTTTAACAACAATGTACCGATATTCTTCTATCTCAAAAGAATATTGAAAACACCTTGTTAAGCCATATGTAGATGCTTATTATTATTATAAAAGATACAACTTTCAAAAGGAGGACACATGCATAATAACAGGTTAAGGTAACAGTAGGTTCCTATAGTTTACTTCAAATGTTGTTATTGCTACTATTTAGGTAATTTGCTTAATAGCAGTCATTTCAATTACAAGTTATCCATGACTTCTTTAGGTAATTTGCTTCAGAGGCATTAAGTCTATTGTCTACCCATTAAGTCTATTGTCTACCCATTAACCCTTGTAATGCTAAAATGGTGGATATGAGTTACAAGAAGACCATGTCGCAGTACCAAACCATATAACAACACAATATGATGCTAATATTGACAACTCACAGTTTTGACATCCCATATCAATCAGTCTCCAAGATAGCAGCAGCTAAACCAAACAAAGCAGACACAATGCAAACAAATAGTTCCTAATACTCATATATAATAGATGCTCAAATCTCAAAATTTACTCTCAAGTGTGAAGATACAGAAAACTAATACCAGAAAACTTATAACTTAAAGACAAAACCATCATTGACTTCAAGCAAAGCATACAAAAACAAATCAGCAACTACAAATAAAAACTAAAACACAACAAAATAAAAATGCAGTCCTAAGAAGTGTGAAACAAATGCTTTGAGGGCTGAATAATAACACAGATACACCAAGGCTTTTAATAATCAAGCTATTACTTCATGTTGAAATATAAAGCATTGATTCTGACCTGATTTATCTCAGAAACTAACTGATACAATATCCTCAAACCTATAGCATAGTGATTGATGAGTCGATATTTTATTCACTTCACTTAGTTTATTGTGCTAGAATTAATTGGGAAATTGTGTTTAATTGTCCAGTATTTTCCCATTTTTACTAATTGTGCTTAAATTGACTAGAAATTCTTATTTTGATTAATTTGAATTATCTAAGCTTAATATTTGCATTATTAATTGTAGGGAAATTATTGGATAAAATCCACGGACTAATTTCTTTTGTGAAGCCATTAATTAGAAGCTTTTGAATTTTAGTTTTAATTTGGAAAGAAAGAAAGGAATGGTGTTACGGCTGGAATGGTAACACTTAGCCAATTAATTGAGATGAAGAAATGGAAAGTGGTAGAAGTGATACACATGTTTCACGGCTGGATGGAAATTAGCAAGAAAATTAAAGCACACATTCACACGGCTATAGCAAAGTATGGGATGAATGAAGAGGTGTTGTCAGCATATGGATTCACTAAAGGGTTGCTATCACATGGGAAGCAAATAATATGCGGTGCAACTTCCACTCATTTAATTCCTTCATCCAACAATAAGACTTCTTACACGTGGAGAAGGGTGCATTTCATTTTATATTTTATTCAATTGTAAGAGAATGTTGGCACCAAATACACGGCCTTGGACATGACACTTGCTTTAATTGATGAAAGAGAATGGGAATAGCTGAAGCAAAACGTGAAAACGTGAAAAGGGGCACATTCACCATTAAGAAAATCATCTCTTTCATTTGGAAAAGAGAAGCTTTTCACGTGGAGCATTTTGGAACAACATGAAGAATACACGGATGGCTAAAAAGAGAAGAACGCTTGGACGGAAACATGAAGCATGACGTTTTCACTTTGGAGGAAAACACACACGGTGATGAAGAGCTAAGCCACGTCCAAGGAAGTTTCGGCAGCTGCACCAGCAGAGGAAGAGAAGCAGCTTCACGTCCAGCCTCCTTGCATCCAGATTTTCAAGCACAGCTCCGTCCACCGTCCAACACGGTGCAGCAGCGGCAGGAGTTGCAGTCAGCCACGGCCTCTCGTCCATAAACCTCAGCATTTATGGAGTTTTTACTGCCTGGTTTGGCAGCGTTCCAGCAACAACGTACCCAGCTTTGAGCAGCGAGTGTGCATGAGAAATACAAGGAGACCAACGGCAAATGAAAGTGCAACACTGTCCAATCTTCATACAGCTGCAGCAACACTTGGAGGAGAAGAAGTCTCGGCCTAGAGCTGGAGCAGCCGCCACCATGGTGGGAGACCTTGGTCCTTCAAGCGTCCAACAACCTTCTATATCCAACAGCTGGTCCAGCAAGCCAAAGGCAGCCTCCAAGCATCCAGCAAGCTTGAAGAGAGAAGAACTCAAGGCTGGCAGCAGAAGCGTCCGTCCACACCTTCTTCCACGTTCCAGCAGCTTTGGATGAGAGTGGGGAGGAAGTGTTGATGAGAAGAGAGGGCCCTTGCTTTGCCACGTCTAGGAGCATGTGGAGAATTGATTGAAGAAAGTGCTAGGGGACAAAGCTTCATGGAATCAAGAGTGGACCGGGAACATTTTTTTTATTTCTTTTTATTTGGTGAATGGTGACATGCTTTAAGAGTAGTGCACGAAAGTTTGGAATTGCATGAGCAAGAGAAGCAGACAAGGGACCACAAGCCACACGAAATTATCTTGGTATGTAGTGCACGGATGATGGGCTGGGAAAGAGACACATGCGCTGATGTGGAAAGGCTTGGAACGTCCCATACAGAGACAGCAGCTGCATGGGCAAGAATACACCGAGAAGGGAAGCTGGCTGTAAAGCTAGAAAACTACACGATGGTTGTCCAAATTCTTGGCTATAAGAGAGTAGGAATTTTAGAGGAGAGGCAAGCGGGCTTGGAGGCCTGGAAGAGGCTCTCGGTTCCTTCTCTTCCAGGACCTTGGATTTTCATTTTTTTTACTTAGCAAATGTAGATTTCCGTTCTTAAAAAGCTTGAAGTGTGTCACAGTTTACTCATTCTATTTTCATTTGTACCAGAAATTTTATTTGAGTGTTAAACCATGATGAAGTTCATTTTCAATTAAGTACTTTTATTTTCACTGCCTCTTTTATTTTACCGTTTATTGCTTTCCGTACCGTTATTTTCTGTTATTGTGTTTTACTGTATATGTTGTTTTCAAGAGTCGTTTTTACGATTTATTTTTACTGAAGCTTTTGGTAAATTTAAATTACACTGTTGTTTTGTTTTCCGCATATTTCCTGTTTTGTATTTTAATTTCAAACACGGCGTAATTTTTCGTTTTGTAATTTTACTATCTTTTACCGTTTGTTTTACAGTCGTTAAATTTTTAATTCAGTCGTGTTTAAATGTTATCACCAAAATCAAAAACACCATCAAAAACCCCCTCACTTCGTGAGTTAGATCTGAGACTGAACCCAAATTGGTCCTTGAGAGACGACCTAGGAGTCACTTCCTAGTCTATACTGCATTCTTTTATGCACAACTTTTGCGAGAGGTGCGACCCTCTCGTCAGTGATATTGTGCCTGCTAAAAGTAGCAATTGGTCAGATTAAAACTCAAAACAATCAGATCTGTAGTACAAAAGAAGATATATTTAATAATTAAAAAAAATAGTAAAACCACCAAGTACACAATCAAAACCTCAAACACCACATGCCAGTAATAGAGAAACTAGTCAGCGTGGTGGATTGTGGTGGTTAATAGAACTTGACTCTGTTAACCAAAATCTTCTTTATTATCCTATCCTACATCTAATTTACGATATGTTAATACTCCCAATAAAATTAAAAATATTTGTTCAAGAATAACAATATAAATTTATTATAAATATTCTTATGGGTCGTACAACTAGTTTGGGATACAAGACAATCGCCCTAAAAAATTTATTGATGATTAGACCATTAAACTCCACTATTAATACTCAACAAATCACAGGACCTTAATTTTGTAATCAGAACACATATCAAAGACAAGAAAAATAAGACATACAAACAAAATATATACTTAAAGGATACATGATGAACGTATCAATCACAAAATAAAATTAAGTATAAATTCTTCTATAATAAATCCCAACAAATAAATTCTTCTATAATAAATCCATAACTTCGGACCTATAAAAATATAGAATGTTTCCTTCTAAGAATGCACCAAGATGATATGATGCAATGAATATATACAACTCATTGTGATACAAAGACACAGACATATATTTCACACTGATAACATGGCAGAAATATTAGTTCACAAGGCATCATAGGACTACGAAGTGTAAGAAACTTGTGTTAATCGACTGTTCCTCACACGAGATGGTGAGTTGACGCTGCACATGAACTAATACCTTTGAGAAATGGCTTTTGATATAATACGAACTGCAAAAACAAAAGGGCATAAACATAGAAATCACGAACCTGAAGGAGATGATCATTAGAAACGATGAAGATTAGGTTAGAGCGAAAAATGAAGATATAGATAGAGAGATAGATGAAGATTAGGTTAGAGTAAAAGAAGAAGGAGAGGAACTAGGAAGTATTAAATATAGAAACGGGATTTGAATTCTCAATATTTTTAAAGCTTTATGTACAAACATGTTTGATGAAACTATGTTCCTAATTAAGTCGTGAAATTCATATATAGAGGTTGGTTCCACTATTACAATATATATGTTATATCAAACTATTTAAATATCCATTCGTATTTGTTAATATTAAATAATTGTTTTGTTTTAGTTAAATAAATTAACAATGTCTCGTATTTATCTAGAGCGAGGAATCTAAGTGATTTCTTTCTCAATTAAATAAAACAATTACAAAGTTAGTCAGAAAAAAGAAAGTCTCGTCAACTTTGGCATTGATTTGTTTTCTTCTTACTGCATTTCATAGTTGTTTCTTAGTTCAATGAAATACTAATTAATTAAGTACCATCATTGACCCAAGTCATTTTAATGATATTTCTTGATATTATAAAGGAAACATCATGAAGCGTGTTAATTTTTTATTTAACTTTTTTTGAGTGTTGTAATAGTTTATCTTTTAAATGTTATTTTTGTTAAGTCGGAATTTGAAATATATTGGTCAAAATTTAACATTAAATTTAATATTTAAAATCATTTGCTCTATTATTAATAATTTGTTGAGTTTGGATTATTATTTTAACAATTGAAAAAATCAAATTAACTGAAATAAAGTTAAACTATTATATATAAATAGGTGTTCTTATCTTATCAGTTTGTGAAATTGTTTTAGATATAATTTCTTTGTAGTTTTGTTCCATAAATGATGGAGAATCCTTCATTCATATTAATATTGGTCTTGTCCTATGATCTATGATGATGTATCACAATTTATAATTGAATATATCCTAAGCATCTATATTTAAACATGTTTCGTCTGTATGATATATGACTATCATTAGGTGGTTTAGTCGATTATCTATCAATCTACTCACCGACTATTTTGTAACTTATTAGGATATGATTATACACTTGTTCGTATGCTCAAGTCCAAATCCATTTAGATAAGGATCCACATACATAATAAATTATATTATAAATAATAAAATCATCAAAATTATTTATTTATGTTCATATTAATTATATGTTTAATACTCTATTGACATGATAGATTCACTTGAGCTCGGAATTCTGGAGACCACAACCATCATGAAGTAGTAGAAGTTTGGAAAAGTTTGTTGAGTTTGTTGAGTTGTTAAAGTCTTTGCACTTTAGGCTCTATAAGAACAATTTCTTTATTTAAATATTTAGAGAATAATTAAAAAAAAAACGGATGTTTCAAAATTTTGTATATCTTTAGACATCTGTTTCGGAACAAACAAAATAAAAACAACCATATAACATCACTTCCTAGTTAACCGAAGTTATAGATGTTAGCCTTATACAGAAAAGAGGTTACATTTTAAGAATATATCATATCCCATTTATTTTATTTCCTTTTCAGTTAATATTTTAAAAGCAGTTAATATTCTGAAAGTGGTCTATTTTAAATAAAAAACCGTTTTCAAACGTGTGGGTGTTCCATGATTCCCACAACATTCTCTTCTAACATTATAAAAAAAAAAATACTCTGTGATGGTTTTTTGGAGCACTACAGAAAATTTCATATCAGGTCACTGAGCCTACTCTTTACTTCATATACATCACCATCGTGTTTTAAGAGCAAGGGTTTAGAAACTAGAAGTTAAGCAAGCATACAACAATGGCTGGAGGTTGGTCTTTCTGCTTCCACTTTCTTTCTTATAATCTGAATATGCTTAAACGTATGTGCTTGTTTGACATATTTAGATTTATTAAATCTTCAGTATAAATTTGTTTGGTTTACTCCTCTGCGTATTGTGTTTTTGTTTTATCAATTGTTTTGAAACTGGATAGAAAGAAGAAAGTTTTCTGTGAAATTTTCTGTGATGAAATATTTTGATGCTAAAACCCTCACATATTATTGGATTTGCGTCTGGTATATGTTTTGTTTGGAACCATGTGAAAGGTTGAAGATGATCGAAACGCTTTTGTTTTTGCGTTTCATTGTGAGCATCTACCAGAAACATATATTTCAATTTTATTTTCTTCTTTACCTATTGCATACATACGCGCACTGGAGATTGAATGGTACGCTGCTCCGCTTCTGGTTTTGATTAAGATTGTACGCTGCTTTGCTTCTGGTTTTAATCCAGAGTTGTCTTTTCATTCTGCGCACATTAATTGTTTTTCATACATATATAAATATATGTTGTTTATTGTTTGCGTTTTATATTGGATGCTTTTTCCTGATACTATTATATATTCGTGTAAATATATATATATACATATACGTTATGGTGTTATGATAGGCACTGTTATACACGCAATTAAAATTAAAGTGCACGTGGAATTTATACTAATATTTAATGTTAGTATAATAAATTTGAATATTATATATTTATAATATGATTCTTATATTTTATTTAGATTAAATATAAGACCTATAGAGAATTAATGTTTAGTGATAAATATAATTTTTAATAATTAGAGAGTAGCCACAGCATCTTTAATTAATTAAATTATATTATAAAGATCACTTTATTGAAACATTAATTGTAATTAATTATATATAATGTGATGAAATATACCCACAGGATTTTTCTTACATTTGTATGATTAATTAGGATAAAATATTTATTATAATTCTTAATTTTCCCACAGGAATTAGGAATGTGATATAATTTAGTAGTTTTATCATAAGGTTAAATGAGTCTAATTGAGTAAGACTTTAGCCCACAAGCAAGTTTTATGTTAATAGACTCATTTGTAAAGACATGTTTTGCATTGGTAAAACATGACATTTATTTTAGTCTCAAATTATGATAATGAACATGAATATTTTGAATTTGCAGTTTCTCAATCTGTGAATATTTCTGATATCAAGTGTGGTATTCCCGAGTTGAAAGGAGATAATTATAAGATTTGGAAGGAGAGAGTTCTTCTTCATTTAGGCTGGATGGACATAGACTATGCTATTAGAAAACCTGAACCACCGGGTATTACTGAGACTAGCGCTCCAGATGCCATTGAACTTTATGAAAAATGGGAGAGGTCAAATCGTCTCTCCGTAACATTCATAAAAACCAACATTTCTGCTGGAATCCGGGGTTCGGTTGATCAGTATGAGAATGTCAAGGATTTACTGAGGGCTATTGATGAGCAGTTTACGACATCTATAAATCTCTTCCCAGCACTCTTATAATGCAGTTTTCATCCTTAAAGCTCACTAGAATTAAGGGAGTGCGTGATTATATCATGCGCATAAGGGACATTGTGGCTCAACTAAAAGCTTTGGAAGTTACCATGTCTGATTCTTTCCTAGTGCACTATATTTTGTGCACTTTGCCTCACCATTACGCTCCCTTTAAAATCTCTTACAACACACATAAGGACAAGTGGTCTATTAATGAATTATTGACCATGTGTGTTCAAGAAGAAGAAAGGCTATTGATAGAAGAAGGGGAGAAGGTGAACTTGACTACTTCTTTTGAGAATAAGAAGAACCAAGTTAATAAGAAGGGAAAGATTCCTGCTAAGCCAGTTATTAAGAAGGAGTCCAGATGTTTCTTTTGTAAAAAGAAAGCACACATGAAGAAAGACTGCTTAAAATTTAAGAGTTGGCTTGATAAGAAAGGTACTCCATTTGCTTTTGTCTGTTATGAATCTAATTTGAATAGTTTTAATCATAACACATGGTGGATTGATTCTGGTTCTACAATCCATGTTTCTAATACCTTGCAGGGTATGGAAAACCTAAGGAAACCGATGGGAAGTGAGCAATGCATCTATTCAGGAAGCAAGATGAGTTCACATGTAGAAGCCATTGGGACGTGCAATTTAGTTTTAAGCAGTGGTTTTGTTTTATGTTTATAAAAGACTTTTTATGTTCCTAGTTTTAGCAAGAACTTGATTTCTATTTCACAACTTGCACCTTTGGGTTTTTCCTTTAATTTTATGGATTCTGGTTTTACTTTATTGAATAAATCCAAAGTTATTGGTTTTGGGGAATTATGTGATGGTCTTTACTTTATTAAATTGTAAAACAATGCTGCTTATAGTTCTATGCATGTTTCCATTGGGTTAAAAAGATGTGTTATGAATGAGGATTCTTCTGTTTTATGGCACCGTAGATTAGGACATATCTCCATTGAGAGAATTAAGCGATTAGTAAATGATGGAGTACTTTGTACTTTAGATTTTTCTGATTTTGGGACTTGTGTGGATTGCATTAAGGGAAAACAAACTAACAAGTCCAAAAGAGGTGCTAAGAGGAGTTCAAGTTTACTAGAAATTATTCATACAGATATTTGTTGTCCGGATATGGACGCAAGTAATCCAAAATACTTTATCACCTTTATAGATGATTACTCACGATACATGTATTTGCACTTACTTCGTTCTAAGGATGAAGCCTTAGATGCCTTTAAAGTTTTTAAGGTTGAAGTAGAGTTACAATGTGAAAAGAAAATTAAGATTGTGAGATCAGATAGAGGTGGAGAGTACTACGGTAGATACACGGAGAATGGACAAGCACCTGGTCCGTTTGCTAGATTTCTTCAAGAACATGGGATTGTTGCCCAATATACCATGCCTGGCTCTCTAGATCAGAATGGTGTAGCAGAAAGAAGAAATCGAACCTTGATGGATATGGTGAGAAGTATGAGGAGTCATTCAAAACTTCCTCAATTCTTGTGGACTGAAGCACTTAAGACGGCCGTGTATATAGTAAATCGGGTCCCAACTAAGGCTGTTTTAAAAACACCTTTTGAGTTATTCAAAGGTTGGAAACCTAGTTTACGACATGTACGCGTTTGGGGATGTCCGTCTGAAGTAAGAATTTATAATCCACAAGAGAAAAAACTAGATCCAAGGACTATTAGTGGGTATTTCATTGGATATGCTGAAAAGTCCAAAGGGTATAGATTCTATTGTCCAACTCATAACACTAAGATTGTGGAATCAAGAAATGCAAAGTTTCTTGAAAATGATTTGATTAGTGGGAGTGATTTAAATCAAGACGTTGATCTTGAAAAAGATCACTATGAAGCTCAAACCTCTCAATCAAATGAAAGATTGGTAGTCATTCACGCTCCTCCAGTTCAAAAGCAAATTAGACAACCAATAATTGAAGTTCCACAAATTGCTGAGAATGATAATATAGATCAAGTTGTTGATGAGGAGCAACAAGTAAATGTTGAACAACCAGTTGAACAACAAGCTTCTCATCAAGATGTTGACACAACATTAAGAAGATCTACTAGAATCAGAAGACCAGCAATTTCTAGTGATTATGAAGTGTATTTACAAGAATCGGATTACAACATTGGAGCCGAAAATGATCCTGAAACGTTTTCACAAGCCATGAGTTCTAAAGAATCAAACCTATGGTATGATGCCATGAAAGACGAGATGGATTCTATGGCATCCAACAAAGTCTGGGATCTCGTTCAGTTGCCTGATGGTGTAAAATCCATTGGATGTAGATGGGTCTTTAAAACCAAGAAAGACTCAAAAGGAAACATTGAGAGACATAAGGCAAGACTTGTTGCCAAAGGATTCACTCAAAGAGAAGGAATTGACTACACAGAGACCTTTTCTCCTGTATCTAAGAAAGATTCCTTCCGAGTAATTATGGCATTAGTAGCTCATTTTGATTTTGAGTTACATCAAATGAATGTGAAAACAGCATTCCTTAATGGTGATCTAGAGGAAGAGGTTTACATGAAACAACCTGAAGGATTCTCTTCTAAAGACAATGAGCACTTGGTATGTAAGCTTAATAAATCCATCTATGGATTAAAACAAGCCTCCCGCCAATGGTATCTAAAATTTCATGATGTTATCACTTCATTCGGTTTTGAAGAAAACGTCATGGATCAATGTATATACCAAAAGGTCAGTGGGAGTAAGATTTGTTTCCTTGTATTATACGTGGATGATATTTTGCTTGCAACCAACGATAAGGGTTTGCTATATGAAGTGAAACAATTTCTCTCAAAGAACTTTGACATGAAGGATATGGGAGAGGCATCTTATGTCATTGGCATTAAGATCCATAGAGAAAGATCTCGAGGCATTTTGGGTTTGTCTCAAGAGACCTATATCAACAAAGTTTTAGAGAGGTTTAACATGAAGAATTGTTCACCAAGTGTAGCTCCCATTGTAAAGGGTGACAAACTTGAATTAAGTCAATGCTCGAAAAATGATCTTGAGCGGGAACAGATGAAAAATATTCCATATGCTTCAGCTGTCGGAAGTCTTATGTATGCTCAAGTTTGTACTAGACCTGACATTGCATTTGCAATTGGAGTTTTAGGAAGATATCAGAGTAATCCAGGTGTTGACCATTGGAAAGCTGCAAAGAAAGTAATGAGATATCTTCAAGGAACAAAAGATTTCATGCTCATGTATAAACGAACTGATAATTTGGAAGTGATAGGCTACTCTGATTCAGACTTTGCTGGTTGTGTTGATACCAAAAAATCTACATCTGGCTATGTTTTTATGCTAGCTTGTGGAGTTGTATCTTGGAGTAGCAAAAAGCAGACCTTGACTGCTACTTCTACTATGGAGGCTGAGTTCGTTTCTTGTTTTGAGGCTACTTCACATGGTGTATGGTTGAAGAGTTTTATATCTGGGCTTAGAGTTGTGGACTCAATTGCTAGGCCACTGAAGTTGTATTGTGATAACTCTGCTGCTGTTTTTATGGCTAAGAATAATAAAAGTGGAAGTCGAAGTAAACACATCGATATTAAATATCTAGCCATAAGAGAACGTGTTAAAGAAAAGAAAGTGGTCATTGAGCACATTAGCATCGAGTTGATGATTGCTGATCCTTTAACTAAAGGCATGCCACCAAAGAATTTTAAGGATCATGTAACGCGAATGGGACTTGGTTCCATGATATGACAATCATTGTAAGTACTTTCATTTTGATAAAACTCTTATTCAGTTTAATGTTTTCTCAATTATTTGTGCACATAATTAATTATTTTGAGAAAACTCATTTAATTGTGACCTAGAATAGACATATGGTTTATTCATTAGAGTTAAGAGCTTGTTATGTGAGACTAAATACATCGTAATACATGGGAGATAATACTCATTATTAGAGGAACTGTCACCATGATTCATATATTTGGTCTCTTATTACGTTTGATGGTTGAATAAAATGGACCAAGTGGGAGAATGTTAGCCTTATACAGAAAAGAGGTTACATTTTAAGAATATATCATATCCCATTTATTTTATTTCCTTTTCAGTTAATATTTTAAAAGCAGTTAATATTCTGAAAGTGGTCCATTTTAAATAAAAAACCATTTTCAAACGTGTAGGTGTTCCATGATTCCCACAACAATCTCTTCTAATGTTATAAAAAAAATACTCTGTGATGGTTTTTTGGAGCACTATAGAAAATTTCATATCAGGTCACTGAGCCTACTCTTTACTTCATATACATCACCATCGTGTTTTAAGAGAAAGGGTTTAGAAACTAGAAGTTAAGCAAGCATACAACAATGGCTGGAGGTTGGTCTTTCTTCTTCCGCTTTCTTTCTTATAATCTGAATATGCTTAAACGTATGTGCTTGTTTGACATATTTAGATTTATTAAATCTTCAGTATAAATTTGTTTCAATAGATTCACAAAATTTTCAATATTATCTACTTCGTCTTCATTAAAATCAAAACATAATATGCAAGTTAAAACGTCAAAACTACTAAAAGGCAAATGCAAACTTTACAATGAAAAAAATGATCTATACATCAAACAAACAAGTAAACTCACAAATAATTCATTAACCTAGATATCATAATGTCCACACTTAACCAATAATCATTAATTTACTTTTCAAAATTAATACTTTAATTAGAATATATCTGTATATATTTTCAATTTTTATTTAAGTTTCTCGTTAACATTTTTCACTTCACAACCTTAATCTCACTTAGAATGAATATATTTAAATTGTATATTAAATGTGTATTGTGTGAGCATAACTATGAACTATGTGTTTTTATTATTCTTTATATTATCTCTACTCACATATAATATACAGTTATAAAAAATAAACAATACCAACACAATGAAACAATATAAGCTAATTATTTTTACAATGTTAGTATCTGAACTTCTACCATCACACTAAAAAAAATCAAAATTTCCCATTATCAAAATGGGTGAAAAAACACTCAAAATCCGTAGTGTCATTTCTTTGATAATATTTTATTTGCATCATCAAAATGTTTGATAAATTCATTATTGAATCATGTTTCACTCTCCTTACCATAAAAGAAAAATAAAATACAACTTATCTGTTTTGTATATATTATGATTTCTCTCAACTCAAATATCTTTAAAATAAAAATTTTACCATTTTTTTTTGGAGAGCATAAAATTTTCGGAAACATAAAGAAAAGAAAACAACATATCAGAGGAAGATGAGAACTTTATTGGATGACTGTATAAATAAATAAAGTAAAAAAAAAAACAAATACAACTCTTATTCTTTAATAAACTCCAAAACAAATAGTTACAGCGAATAAAATCTGTGTTACCTCTAAGTTAATCCTCCACGACATTTGAATCACTTTTCTCTAGTTTATCGATTAATTGTTGCAGGTTGTTCATATACTTTTTCGTGCGATGATCCAATATCATTCCTCTAGAAAATCTGAGTTTTCCATACAGCTTTGTAGGCGTTTGATATAAGCAGACATGTTTTTCATCAGCATCATTGTGGTTTGAGTTTGAATTTTCAGACATCTGTGAAGTGATCATATGCATGATCCTGCCGGGTGGATAAAGAGGTCGCCGAGCTAATGTTGTATCTTGACGTACACTATCTTCTTCATCGTCATATGAGTCATCAATATTGTCAGATCCTTCATTGCTAGAAATATATTCAGCATCGTCATTAATAGATTCTATCTGTAAGCGCTCTTCACTTGAAAGAGGTAAAAACCTTGTCCCAGATGATCCAGAAGCTTCACCCAAGTTGTCTGACAATGTGTGAGTGTTCTCACTTTTGGACTTCGGTAACCATGAGTGTTTATGCTTCTTCACAGCCTTTATTAGGCAGAGAGAAGGATCAATATTGTATAAGAAAATTAGTAAGATCACTGAATCAATTAAGTGTAAACTCTTGCAAAACTAATAGGAGACTTAATACCTATAGAACACACACAGATTTCAGTTTTAAATGTATATTATAAAGAAGGGAGCTTGAAGCTACCTCGTAACAATAGTTTGCTGCATATTTTGTAACAGCTTTGGCCAAAGATAAGCGAGCTCTAATTCCGCTTATGTTTTTATTATCCTTAGTCCGATCCTGTAAATTATTCAATCGATACAAATCATAAAAGCTTACTTTTGCAAAGAATGAAACCATTTTTCTAAAGTATAACATGAGAAATCAACCTGTAACAAATAAATATTTGGCAAAAATATTGTACGTTGTTACCTCAGCAATGAAATCATGAACAGAAGAAGCTGACATTGTTGGCACTATGTCAGAATCATTTACAATGGAAGTGACAAAGGGTTTTCCGAACTCAGCCAATTCCAATGTCATACAGGCAGCTACAAAAATTACAATTTTGAAACTATTAACGTCTTGTTTATAAAAAACAATCATGTAATTATTTTAATTCTAATACAAAACCATATTGAATTAGTTACTCAATGTGTTAATTAAAGAAGTGTGTATACCTGGGCCAAAGGTGACACAAGTTGTTGAAGAAAACTGTTGAATTTCTCTAAGCTTATAAGTCAACAGTGCAGCAGTACCACCACCTAGGGAGTGTCCAACGATCTATATATATAATACATGGAAATATTATTATTATTACTATGAAAAACATAGTAAGTAAAATGAAGAAATACCTTGATCTTGAAGTGGGGGTATTGATGAAGAGCTTTAAGTAGTACAGGAATGCAACGTTCTCTAATCCAAGAAGCTGCAGCATCCATACCACGGTGTGCTTGTCCTGAAACCTTGTTGTGATTGAAAGAGACAGGAGCACATAGTGCATCTGTTAGAGTGTCTTTTATGCTACGAGTGCCACGGATGAACACGAGCAAACATTTTGATTCTTTATCACGTATAATCGTGAAAGCAGGCTTCAGAATCTGAGATGCAAAATTCATTTTCAGTTCAAATGGCCAAACAAAATTTCAGAATCTATAACGAAAATGGGCAAATTGGATTCCCATATATATTACGTAAATGGATAAATTCTTAAAAAATTAAGTAAATAAACAAGTCGAGTAGCTCCACATGGTATTAAATGAAAAAGTTGTACACCTCCGGCATGAATTAAGCTCTAAGAATGGGTAAAAGGTGAAGTTATGTACCACATAAATTTTATGACTTGTAATCGATTATGACAAGTTATAATTGATTACTCGAGGTTGTAATTCTTGTTACACTCCAATATAACCGATTACAATAATAATATAATCGATTACCTGAAGTAATAAATGGTAAACACACAAATGTAATCGATTGCAAGCCTTCGTAATCAATTACCATAGAGGAGTTTAGTTATAGAAGACTTGATGTAGTTGTTCATCATGTGATCTGTGGTTTATACTCATTATGAGTAGAATGTACTAGGTAGAATAAAAGGTAGAATAGGAGGCAAAAGTTTAATTTCTTAATATTAAAGAATTATGAATACAAAGATGTTAAAATTATTGACGAAATCAACATGTCTTCCTGTGATAATCTTCTTTACCGTAGTAAGAACATTTTTTGGGCTTATTCAAGATTGATTGATTCATCTTGTTATGGATTCTAATAGTAGTTGGTATTTCTGATGTCTTATGTCGCATTTAAGGATATGGTATAGCATCGATATATTTCCTTAGTGGTATATGACAATATGCACAAATGGTAATAACATGATGATAAGGGAGGTGATTCATTTGGAAGTAGTGCTATCAAAACGGGTTGGAACCCGTGAGTCAACCCGATCCACCACGAGTTTGGACCAGGTTGGGTTAGAAAAAAATTTGAAATTTCGATATAGGCCAATTTTGAACTCGACTCACTAAGGATCTCGGTTAGCTCACCAACCCACCCAATTTTTTTAATTTATTAGTTAACACTCTTTTTTATTGAATTGTAGATGAGAATAAAGAAGAAGATCCTTCAAGAGGGTAAAATATTGTAGATTTATCCATTCAAGTCTCTAATCTTATAAATGGATAATTAACACAAAAATGATCAATGTTAGATACTTATTTGTTTTTCTTTTATTGCTTACTTTTGGATTGTATATGGAGTTTTAAATGATTTTGGATTGTATTGTATTTTTTATTTTGAATTGTCTATGTAGTTTGAAATCATTTGGAATAAAATTTATTTATATTTTAATTAGAAAAAATAAGTTATTCATTTTAGAATTGAAAAAAAAAACTTGTAATTAAGTGAACCAGCGAGGCAATCAACCCATCAACCCATGATCGCTTAGCCTGAGTTCGCATTTTTTTAGCTTACTAATAAATGAGTCAGGTTGGGTTGGCTCACTAAGTGGCCAACCCATGATGGCCTAAGCCGGGTCGAGTTGATTAACATGTTTTGACAGCACTACTTGGAAGTGACCACAATGACACCACCAATCTTTTAACTTGACGTTAAATGAAATCGGATTAGGGCGATATTGGTGGGGGTTGAGATTTCTTCGATGTCAAATTCAAAACTTTCTCGATCATAACGATGGACATGACAAAATGTCGATTATTGTTGATTTTTGTGAATAACGCCAGTCATTTATTTTGGATATTGGTGGCTTACTTTAACATGGACTCTGTAAGACCCGAGAAAATGTAGAGTTTATAAATAAGACTTGAGTATGTTTTATTAAAATCTGCATGAGTTCACAAGGTGTTATGTAGCTTAATTGGTGTGCAAGTTTTGAGTAAAGCATAAAGTTCATGTTATTTATTTATTTTGTTAATATAAGTGTAAAATATGTTATTGTATGGTTGTTAAATTTATGATGTCTTGCATTTTCAATGTGATGTGCTGACCTATTGGTAGATATGTGTATCTAAAATTGAATGGATATGTATTCAAATACTAAGGAGATATGTTTAAAAAGAAGGAAAAGGTAGAAAAAGATATACGTAATATTTGAGAAAAAAGAAAAATAGAACACTGTGAGACAGAGAGATTGAAGATTGGAATTCAAGCAATTGAAAAAACATACACTTGAAGAAAGAAGAGAGAGTGAAAAAGTGAAACACAGAAGAAGATCTCTCAATTTTCATTGTAGTGTTTACTATTTTCTACAACGAGAAATAAAGAGCAAAGTAAAGCATCCCTCTAGTACTTCAATGTATTAAATGTTTACTTAAGTAAGGTGAGAAAAACATAGATGAGAAAAACACCTGTGAGTGTTTAGATTGTATTGTACTGTAAACATATCTTCTCTATGAGAGTTATGGTGTGAACGACTTGTAAGAAATCTATGATTACAATTCTAGAGAGAATCAAAACACTTACAACTTAACTTTGAAAGGTTAAGGAATTCTAGACGAAGTCGTCTAATACCAGGAGTAGTGCGAATACTCAACTGATATAGGATTATTGAAGGTTATTTGTTGATTAGGGATATTAGAAGTGATGAAGAATACTACATAACCAATAGTGGGTGAAACTCAACTAGGAAGCATCATGGATACCAGATTACCTAGGGATACCAAGAGTGGTGTGAATACTCAAGGAAATCTCGGCAAGGGTTGCTGAGTATCAGGAGTGGTGAGAATACTGAACTGATATAGGGTAACTAGAGGTTATTCGATGATCAAGGATACCAAGAATGGTGAATAATACTACGCAATTAGGAGTGAGTTAAACTTAAATGTACTTCAATGAATATCTAATGGAACCCTCTAAGTTAACTTAGAGGAGAATTGGACGTAGCCTTAATAGGTAAACCAATGTAAAACATTTTGTGCATTTTAGTCTATTGATAAACAATGTAGTATAATTAGAGATTCCACGCTCTCACTCTCATCATACGCCTTGCTTTGTTTAAAAGTACTACCTACACGTATAAACGTTGGACATGCTGAGTTGGCCATGTAAACGATCATTCAGGATAACGTTTACCAACCAAGGCCTAACAACTCATAAAGTGTTACTTACATCATGATCAACTTGTAGATTGCGAAAAGTTGTGGAAACACTATTAACCCCCCCCCCTCCCCTTCTAGCGTTTCCTCGATGCTTCAGACATGTTCAATCTCACAAAAGCATAGATTACCATAGATGTTGTAGTAATCCTTGATTAAGAATTTTATTAAAATCTCGTATGAGATTGTGAACAGTTCACTCCTAGTGCCATAGATGTGTTAATTCATTAAACATAACTGAAGTCATTTGAGGGGTTAAACACTTCAAGCTTGAAGTCGGGGGGAGGGGGGCTAGACAACTTCAAGGTTGAAGTTGCTAACCCCCCAAATGACTTTAGTTAAGTGGCCTTTATCTTGTTCATGTTTCACGCCTTGGTTCCTCTAACTTATCGCATTTTGGTTCCTTGTACCACTAACCTTACACAAGCAACATAAGAATATTTAATTTTGATATGAATACTTTTAACTTCAAGTGAGATTAATTGGACTCATCTAATCAGACATTGCATGAAAAAGGCGTTATGGGACAATACACCTCTACCTTATCCCCAACTCATTAAAACATAAATGGAGCAGTATAAAGTTCTCCTTAATGATGAGTCTTATGTACCAATTAAGAGGTCTTTCCTAATTGGTGTTGAAGTTATCTATTCCTTTGGTTTTGTTAAAAACATAGATGGACAATGGGTTCACAAAAGTGATGTTGCTCAGCCAGTTCGTAATGAACACATATCGCCTCCACCCCGACAAGATACCTCTTTTGTTATGCTGACATAAATTATGAAGGAGATCTGTGATCTTAAGACATGTTGGGAACAAATTTGATAACATTGATGCTCGAGTTGCTCACCTCGAAGAAGACATGGATTACCTACGTTGTTACTTTGGGTCATCTGGCTCTTCTTAAATATTTTTGTATTATGTCTTTATTTTAGTATTAACTTTTTGTATTGGCTTCTATTAATTAATAAATTACCTTCACGTTTATATATAGCTTCTATTTTTTTATGATTTTGTTCACAAAATTGGTGTTATTTTGTTATCTTTTGTTGGAAATCGAAGTGTGAGTCTAAGTCCCTCATTGGATAGAAATGAGAAAGTAAAACATCATATAAGGATGAAGACCCATTAACCCAATGCCTTAAAGTTTTTGGTAGAGAATGGTGTCAATCCCTTATGTAGTTAGGGTTAGACCTCATTGGTGTTGTGTCTTCCTAGTAAACCTCCTCCTAGATAAACCTAACAAGTGGTATCAAAGTTGATGGTTAGTTTTGGTGATCGGTTCGGACAAGTATGATATGGTCCTTGTATCAAAAGTTTTCCTAGTCTCTCGAGGGGGAGATATGCTGGAAATCTAAGTGTGAATTTAAGTCTCGTATTGGGTAAAAATGAGAAAGTGGAACACTATATAAGGGTGAAGACTCATTAACCTATTGTCTTAAGGTTCTGGGTTGAGAGTGGTGTCAATCCCTTATGTGGTTAGAGTGAGGTCTCATTGGTATTGTATCTCCCCAATGAACTCCCTTTCTTCATTGGTGTTGTAATCGTTACATCATTATTGTAATTGATTACAATAACTTATAACACGAATTACAGCCTCAAATAATTGATTACAATAAAAATATAATTAATTACACGATAAAATCGTGCACCCCAAACAACATCAGCATTATGTAATCGATTGCAGCTTGTCGTAATTAATTACATCATAAAAATTGTATGAGAATGCACGATTTCATCTTTTAGAGAGCAAAAGTGGTGTTGAAGATACACAACTTCTTCATTGAAGTGGTGTACACTACTTATCTATTTACATAATTTTTTTTAAAATTTATCCATTGACGTAATATGGAAATCCAATTTGGTCATTTACAATAAAAACCCAAAATTTCATCAACAAATATTAGTAGTAATTATTAATGAACGTACCCTAGATGTTGTCTCCCTGTAGAGGACATCCTCCTTATCGAATCCTGCAGCAAATAGAAATGGCAGAACGCGTTTTCGGCTGCTGAAAAGCATGGCACGTCTCAACAATGTCTTCAACTCATATAACTCCTTTACAATTTGACGGCCTTTCACTTCTGCACAATCACCTGTTTCTCGGCATTCAGATCCAATTGTTTTCTTATCCTACACATACGTAAGCAAAAGCTCTTTCAACAAGAAGAAAGAAGCCAACTTAAATAATGGATAATAGATAAGAGGTAGGAAAGCACCTTGTCCAACACAGCGTGAACGATGGCTCTGGGCAAGTATAAGATGTAGCGTCTCTCAGTGTAATAGAACAACGCTATCGCTTCTGCTAATATGAAGATTACCTCCAGCAAATTTTTGGGCGCTTGAAGAGGCCTTCGTTCAACCTTCCGCGCCATTATTTGCAAACAAGAAGGAAACTCAGCAAAAATGGAGCAAGAAGATTTAAACAAAATAGTAGAATATTTACTTGACTTTGTTGTGCGTCTGAAGTCGCAAGGAGAGTGATATATTTGGTCCATGAACGAGGGGATGGAAAAGTATATTATGTTGAATAGTTCAGATTATGAATTACTTCATTCTTCGACAGCATCTCCCTTCCAAATGCGATGGAATGCAACCATGTCAAGTGAACTTTTGTCTTTAGCTCCCTAACATACGCTGTTTCTGTCTTTCTTTTTTCTTTTTCTGTCTCCATTAGGTTAATATAGAGAGGAATTAATTAAGTTGGGAGTAAATTTGTGTATTTTAAATTAAGTATTTATTAAAACAATTATTAGATATTTAAATTTTGTAACTTTTGTTTAATTTTTTCGTTCAATAAGTGATGTATTTATTGATTTTTCTAGTCATTTTTATTTTGTCATTGTATTTAAGAAATGTGAAGTATTACCATCATATATATAGTTAATAACAAATATTACTATTAACATATGATGAGTAACTTTTATTATTTTATATTAATCATAATATCTCATTTTTATAAAAACTAATTATGTATTTGATTTTTAAACTACAATTATTAGTGCGACAAAGAATTTTGATATTATTATTTTTTATATTGTACTTGGGTTCTTGAATCGAAATATATTAAAAGAGGTTAAAGAAAAGGAGTCTTTTGGCTTTGAACATAAACTTCATCATTAATTATCTCTAAAATTAAAACTCAAAATAATAAAAAAAATATAAAAAAATAATAGGTTTTGGCTCTAAAAAAATAATTGAAGCTTATTCGATTATATATTTCGATTCTATAAAACAATTGAAGTCTATTGTAGTATTTTAAAAAAAAAATATCACGGTGAACCCGAAACAAGTAACATAGGTAAAATTTGAGAATTAGTATTGAAATATAGATTTTCATGTTATGTTTTTATGATAATATAAAAAAGAAATAAATCAAACATATCATTATATTAATTTTAAGGTTCAAAAGAGGGGATACAAATTTGGGATTATAGTCTTGAATGAAAACTGAGTTCAACAACAATGGTTTGTTTAATCCACTATGAAAAAATACCCAATAATAAGAAATTGAAAACAGCAAACTTAGAAACATCATAACTTTTGTAAAAGTTTAATTCTAAATAAAATAAAAGTTTTCCTTCTTATATAATTGAAATCTGAAATCTATAGTTGTACAAATATTTTTAAAAATGATATTAATGTCAATTTTTTAAAATATTTTCATAACTATTATGTTTCGATTATTTAAATAATGAATTCAATTATTTTAAAATCGAAACTTATAATTGTAAAAATAATTTCAAAAGCACCATCACATTTTGAAATGCTTCATTTTTCTTGAAAGTGAAATCTGTTAGGTGATTTCAAACGTAATTACTATACCAGTGAACATAACTTTATTTTTGTCATTATATCAAACTTTGATTTTATTAAGTTTTGTACTTAAAAATGTATGGATGCAATTCTCCTCGTTCAACTATGTTAACTCTTTTTTGACATGATAAATGATAAACTAAGTTGTCACACTAAAACATAGTTAACACCACTGGACAAAAAGAACTTCATCCATATCTTTCTTAAATATAGACACCTAGTAAAATTAAAATTTTGGATAAAAACAAAAACTAAAATTGTGTTATAATTTAAAAATATATATAATTAATCGTTATTATTATTGTTTCCTCATCTTACTTTCCTATTTTAATATGTTAAAAGAGACGTGAGTATTAATGTTGAATATGTAGTAAAAAAAATAATAAAAACACAATTAGAATTTATAAAATATCTAAAATTTATCTGAGTCAAAATAATATAAAAAAAGTCAATACTAATTTTTATTATAAAAAAAATTAAAGAAAAATCATCGTTATAAGTATATTAAACTTAATTGTTTAAATAAAAATTATAAATTTTAACTTTCAAATGGGTATGTATAATAAAATAAAAAATGGCATAAATGGGAAAATATATATTAAAATTAAATTGTGAAATTAATTTTAATTTAATCAAAGAAGTACTGCGTTATTCTAGCTCGTCTCCTATTTCAAGAAAATATCAAAATTATGTTACTTAAAAGATTACAAATTCGTTGGTTTCATTCCATTAGTACAATTGGTATATATCATCCAATATCTAGCATAATATACTTCAAATTATCCCTTTACATAAAAAAAGACGACATGATTTCTTCAAAAAAAATAAATATAAATCCTTAACATAAAAATAATCTTATTACAAAATGATTAAATTTAAATGCTCCATATATACATAATATGACATATTTCAAAATAGAGAGCTTTATAACTATAAGTCCTTAATTAGGATAAATGAGATAATGATACTTTTAAAAAATATTAGTTTGTTTTATACTTTATATATATATATATATATATATATATATATATATATATTATTTTAAGTTAAAAATTTGTTTCAATAGTTTATTCTTAATATTTGTGTTTTTCAGAAATTGCATTATTTATGATTTTTTAATAAATTTATTTCTTTTATATAATTATCTTATATTAAAAATTTATTTTGAATAATTTATCCTGACATTATTATTTGTATTGTTAATTGTGATTAGTGTATTATGTACACAAATAAAATTAGGTATAGTTGGGTGGAAAACGTTTAAAATATTATATATATATATATATATATATAAGTTTTATTTTATTTTATTTACCAGTATATAATTTTTTGTATATGTACATCTTTAGAATATTTCATTATAACTTTGTAGTAATATAGTTGATAATTTATTTTTAGAGTGTTCTAAGTTTTTTTTCCTTCAAAAACTATACTAAAAACTCGTTTATTTTATAACTTTGTAGTAAACATTATTATTTTTTATACAATTGTACTAAATTTATAACATCCATTTATATTCAGCAAAAATTTCAAACTCAATGGATTTTCAAATAGTTGTGATTGTATTTAATTAAAATTATACATATTTTTATAAAATAAAGTAACATTCTAAACATAAATCTTTGTTTCAAGGGTTAATTTTTCACTATAAAATTTTTTATAATATTTTTTCGTAATTAAATATTTTTAACAATTAAAATAGAAAATATTATAATACAAAAATGCATTCCGAAAAAATGATAATACTTTCTTACTAAATATATAAATATATTATTTTTTAATTAATCTCAATAAGAAATTTAAAATAAAAACAAAAAATAAATATTGGAAATAGATATATTTTTTATTTGCTATTAAAATAACTGGATCTCTACTTTTTTCTATTTATGCATATTTGTCTATTAAAATATATATATATATACACATAGGACACACGCGCTTCTTGCTGATAAAGGGATATACGTCAAACACGAGTATTGAAAAAATAAACAAGAGAAAAACAAAACTTTTATATCCAAAAATTTAATGAATAGAATTCTCTATGTTCCTACTTATTGATTTGGACTGGTTTATTTGTCTAATGATATTATTTAATTAATGATATTATTTAATTAAGGATGTTGCTTCCTCCACCACAACTCCTACTCCTTCCATCTTGTCAATTTATTTTATTTTCAAAATTATTCTTATGTAAAAATTTTATTACTTTTATCATTTAGGATTTTATAATATATATAATATATTTGAAAACTCTGATACACTGCATCCCACCACTACGTCTCTTAGGGTGTGTTCATTTGGGGTTGATTGGGGAAGATGATTTGGGCGAGAGTGATTGAATGGATTTGAGGGAATTTGAGGGTAATTTTTTTTGTGTTTATTTGAGTAGATTTGGAGGTAATTAAGAGTGGATTGAGAGGTAAAGTTTGTGAGAATTAGTGTAGGATTTGATTGATGTGACCGTTATAAAAAATTTGTTTAATTGGTAGAAATTAAAAATTACCAAAATGCCCCTAGGTATTAAGGTGATATAAAATGATATTTGTTTATGTTATATTTATTTGTAAAAATGTTTATTAAGACTAAAAAATTACAAATAATTATTAAAAATAATTTATAAAAAGTATGTAAATTATAATTTAGTAAAATGAATTTTTTTTAAAATGTAGTATTTGTTTTGAATATAATTTAGTTCCAAGTAGTATGAATTTATTTGTTATGGAAGTGAGATTTATTAATTTTTTATGAAGGCGATAATTAAACGAAGTTATACTATTACATAACATAATATAAAAACAACGAACATAATAACATAGAAATATACTCCATATAGATGATGATGAAATTGCTTGAGTGAGGTTTGTAAGCAATCAATCACATAAGTCAAGTACAAGAAAAAGGTCATGTAATACACTGACGGAATAGTAAGCAACTTAATGATCTAACCGGTGAAGAATTAAGTTAACATTTTCATTCGAGTGAGCAAATTGTCGGTTCATGTCGAGAGATAGGTTTGTCAAGTTATCTTCAATATGTTGAACCCGCACCTGCATTTGTTCCATACCCTGCATTCTGTGTTGCAAGTCTTGTACCCCGTCCCACATTTGAGTCATCATATTAGGATTTGAAAGATGTGGAGGAGGTTCCACAGGGTTGGCATGATGGTGTGGTTGCTCTTCTTCTTCATCATCGCCGACATCGTGTTGTCAAACACCGTTGACATTAACAATATTCAACCTCTTCAAAGAATTAATTGAAAAATGATGTCTGGTCCCAATATGAGTGCTGGCATCGGCATCGGCATCAACATTCACTCCACAATATTGCATGATTTGGGTGATAAGGACACCGTACGGAAGGGGTGTGTCACCGGCCTTGCATTTAAACATATGCTGCATGATGTGATGAGGCCAATTGATAGCTATATTATATTTAAGCACCCATATCATAAAGATATCCTCCTGTAATACCCTTGCAAAATTTGCAAGTCGTGGAGTCAACATGTTCACAATAACATAATGCAGAAGTCTATCACTAATATTCAAAGATCCAACTGTTTTAACACGTTCACCCTGCATTTCTGGTCTAACCATAGTAGCTAATGCCATATCCCGATCATAGGGAAAGTCGTCTGGGATAGTTGAATAACACAATTGTTGGCCCTCATACTTCATATTAGCAACATTCAACCAATCAGCAGGTTTCAATCTAATTCTTGTCTTGTTGACCTTACTGACCAAATATCCATTACCAGAAATCTTCATATTTGAATAAAAAACTTTGATCAAATCCGGATAGAAGGGTGCTTGCAACGTCACAAATTCAACCACTCCTTGAAACAGAAGATGATGAGTAAAAAATAAGTTTGAACCGGCAAATGATTCGAAATTCATTATTTTTGGCACAACAATATTCCTTGTGTAGAACTCAGCTGTGTAGTTTTCCATCTGATGGCTATGACTGAAGAAACGATGCTGATCTAATTGTTCTGCAATAGATGGTCTGACATCGGCTGCATCTTCTGCCTAAGTTACAGATTCTTTTCCCTTACGATTTTTTCTAGGCCTTTTGCTTGATGATGAGGCCATTTAACAATTTCTTCAACAAAACCATACATAAAAACATGCACAAGTTAAGTCATAACAAATTACAATATATTAATAATTACAATAATTAAAGACAAATCATTAGATCATAACCATAACATTAACTTCAATATTGAACATGGATGAAGGCCAAGATGTAATAGTATAATTGAGAAACATGACTACAAAGTAAGGAAAACATTATAACATTCACCACCCGATATCATTTTACATAACTTGTTCCACCTCTTGTGCGGTGGAAGTCCCATTAA